>JAVYIG010000536.1:302500-544540 GCA_035222895.1 Strongylocentrotus droebachiensis | reverse complement strand
TGACGAAATAATTCGTATTTTATGTCGTCGAGGAAAATGAGCATTTGCGCATATGCAAGTACTAGAGATAGTCCATAGGAAAAACAATTTAGCCTTCGTCCGCGGATTTTTAAGGTTAAATTTGTAAATATTTGGACATTTAATTTTGTCGTTAATCGTTGGCTTCTACCCCCCCCCCCCCCCCCCCCCACTGAAAAAAGTCTAGCGACGCCCCTGGGTGCAAAGCCCTCGGAAGCTTGGGGTTTTAGGTATTTAATTACGGTCAGATTAGCATATTTTGATACCTCCTTTGTGACATCGGCGGGTCACTCATTTTTTTTTTTCTCTCTCTCTCTTTCTTATACTTTTTCAAAATCGTGAGCCCCTGTAAACTCATGGGTTTTAGGCTTTAGGTTTTAAAGTGATCGCCCTGTTACAATGGCGCCCCTGGGAAAAGAAATTTTACCTTTTTTTTTGGAGATTGCCCCCCCCCCCCCTGGCCCTCAAGGCGGGGGGGGGGGGGGGTGCATTTTTTCAAATTTTGGAGGGCCAAAAAAAAAAAAAAGCTCACTAATTGTACCCCGAGAAGTATTGGTTTGCGAGTTCCTCCCTTTGTGACTAAATAGGGTGTGAATGTGAGCCATTCAAAGACTACCGACGGCAAGTAACAATGTAACCATACTTAACGTCATTGTTATTTTATCGCTTGCTTCACTCGCTTGCAAATTCTAGGAAAAATAAAATGTGTCCGTACTTTAGTATATGGCACTTATGGTGTGCACCAGAGTGATGAAAATTGAATCTTCTGTAATGAATGTGGGATTAGGGTGACGCAAAACTTCTATTTCTCAGAAGGTTGAAAAACGCTGGTGTGGAGACAATCATTTATATACTGTTGGTTTTTGTCAACTTTTGGATAATCATTCTCACATTCATTAAATATCACAGATTCCCTCAAACTTCACAAAAATCTGTGAATAAACATACACCTGTACCTGAAAACTGTCTGTTATGTGTGTAATATATCAAATATTTTTACTTTGATAATGACTAGGGTCATTTTGGGGAAATTAAGGGACGGGAAAGGGACCGGGTTCACTTTTTGTGTACTATGTATATACAACAAACACACAAGATTTGATGTTTAGATGTTTTACACAGCTTTAGAAGTTATCTTGAGTAATGGTAATGAAGGAAAATGAGTTTTAATAGAATCAAACAAAACTTCTACTGTATGTGACGACAAAATAAATGATGTCTGCTTTACGATTATTTCATCTTACAATAATGGTGCCAACTTACATGTGCATGATCTCAGTCTCATAAATGCCTATGTGAGTTGTGTTTTCCAGTGAATGCAATTTCCAGCAAGTTTTTAGTTCACCAACTTATATTGTATTGCTTGAAATGACCAAAGTACTGCATAAGAAATATCTTTCTTTTCAGTTTCTCTTGTAATGCATATTACTATAACTCAAGATGCAAAAGTGTTGACTAAAGTAAGAAATGAAACAACAAGATTACAACTGTATTTGCCACTGCATATCTATAATAAATTCAATGTACAGATAACAATCAATATCTCTGAATATTTTTTTACAAATATATCACATTTTTGGGGTACTATATTTACAAAAGAGCACAAAGCAAGGAAATTGATCCTTCATATCACAATACAAAAAGCACATGGATCTTACAAAAAATCACCATAAGTTATTTGTGTTAAAGGTGAAAGAAAATTAAACACAAAACTTGTCCCTCCTTCTATACATGAGAAATCAACATAATTTGAGAATTCAGTGAGTCTAAATAATTTATAAAACTGCATCATCAACGACATAACATTGAGAACAATAAATCATAGGAAACTGATGGAATACAAAATATTTTTAAATACAATAAATATAATCGTAGGTAGTTATTGCGTAATTATACACAATAGCTGCTATTGTTAATCTAATTGATGTCATGGTACAGAGGGTACCGTAATACAAATCAAGGTATAAAAGGCAATATCATCACACACAACATTGTCTACTAATTCATGTGTTAACATTTACACAGTAACACTTCATAATTTGCTGAATACAAAACAGGGTTAGAAATTTTTATTGGCATAAATGTGTTTAAATTGATTGAAATTCTTTCACTTCCAAATTAACGAACACTATTCCACATTTAAGTTAACCCTAATCAGGCCCCTCCGCAATTTTTCTGATTGTTCAGGAACGCGTTAGGATGACGCCCCACCGCTTAATGACTATTTTCTTTCAAGTCTTGTGCATCTTTTAGAACACATTTTTCAAAAAACGGACCTATTCCAAATGGATGGTCTAAAGAATATATGTAGAGAAAACAAATGTTTAAATATGAAGAAAACATGAGTTATGGGTAAAAATGTGAATTTTATGACTGTATTTGCATAAATTATTATAAATAAGCAAATGAGTAAATTTTTCAAAAAATTGAAACTACCACAGTGTTCTATACACTTCACTTGACATTCATGAACAAAATTTGCGGCGATCGGCTGTTTCTCGGCAGAGATCTTAGGGGGGTCCCATAATGCCCCCCCCCCCCTCTCTCCCGGCCGTAGATATAGTGATAGTGATATAATACAACTCATTTTGTAAATGATCTCATATTAATAACAATGAATTAATTTTGAACAGAGAAGGAAAAAGGTGAAATTTAATTCTTGAATGACAAAACAAAAGCAATCCAGTAGAAAACCCTTCTAAAAGTAATTTTATATCATCAGAGTGAAAACAGCCTGTTCTATCATCAAATCAGGCACCATAGTATTCTGAAAATCAGAAATATCATCCCTTTCATTCAGCAATAATGTACCAAAACATATGTAAACAGGCATGTATATTACTGGTTGATTATTATAATTAGAAGGTACACGTAAAGAGTTGTTGCTTTTGATTACTAAACAGAGAATTTGAAACGAGCATTTCAATATTTAGTCTAATGACCCCTGACCTTGAAGAACCAAGAATAACATTTTTTATTTCCCTAATCTCTTGGATTTCTAGTCACTACTGAGCCATCTTCATACACAGGTTTAACCGTAGTATACCTGCCTACATCATGTATGTATGAAAAAGATAATGGCTTGGATCGGGGGTTTCAAGGACAAATTTGTGAGGTGATCAATTTGCGTAAAGCCACAACCACTAAAAATTATATTCTTGACAATAATTATCATTTTATTTCCGTGGATCATAAACTCACTACTGATTATCACAATCATCATGATATAAGAATGAATTTTTAAAGAAATAAATGAAAATAATCTATTAAAGAGTGGTCGCAGGCTGCGCCCTATGACCAGATGACAGCTCATGCTACTGTGTATAAACGCTGTGTGCTACAAGCAACAGGAAAGTGAATTCATCATGTGACATTACTTGCTGGAAATATTTTTGCGTGTTAAATTTGCCATCAAAAAGTATTTAGCGAGAATCACGAAAAAACTACTTATACAGTAATCCAACTAATTGATTAATATCAACATCAGCAGTAAGCCTCGTCCTCATTATAATCCTCCTGCACCTCTTCCTCCACCTCCTCTCCATCATCCTCATCCTGTCCTAGATTGTTGCCCATCACCATACCCTTCTTCTCTGCCCCTGTACCCCGCCCAAGGGGTATGTCCAGTGCTTGGTGCACTGCCTCAATGGTGCGGATGTTGATGTAGTAGGCCATGTTGACAGTGGCTATCCTTGATCGCATCTCTTCCATAAATGCATACGCCTAAGAGAAGATAACAAATGTTGGAGGGAAAGAAAAGAAAGAGGAGAGAGAGATTGGTAAAACAACTATATTCACACCTAGTCAGATCTCTTAACACAAGCTTGGGGATAAAGGGGAAACAAAAAGTGCATTATTTTCCCTGTGAGTCATAAGAATCACTTTTAGAAGGGGTGCCAGAAACCCATGACTGCTCCCGTCAACACAGTTGATTGTATGGAAAACCGCCATGCAAAAAATTCTCACTGCTTCAAGCAGACAATGGTTGCCAAAGTAGTAAATTATGAAAACAACATATAGCCTCACATCAATGACTATTACCCCTAAAATGATGATCTTGGTGTCATTTTCCTATAATAAAACAAAAGCCACTGACATTGTGTCAATGATGTTGAGAGCTGGATTTGTAGACCTCATACCTGCTAAATCTATAAAAGATGCATAAATTTAACCATTAAGAATAGCTTTGATTTATTATGCTCTGAGGAGAAAATATAGATATAGTCATGATAATTATGAATGGATACATAAAAACTGTATTTTTGAGAGATTCAATGCAATTCGTTTTTATTCATTTTAATTTTCAATTAAAAAAATACAAAAATATATATAATAATAAGCATTTGCAATTATAAGAAAATGCAAAAAGGGAACTATAAAATAAGGCCAAATGGCCTTGTGGAGGCATAGTTAAAGACTTGCATGAGGATATTTTAGGAGGAATAGAGTTCCAAATAACAGGAAAATTGTTTCTTACAGATTTCAAAGACAAAAGAGTCTCGCCCACAAGTATTATAATTATGAACATCATTATTAAAGTGAACATTCTCGAAATATTTTGTGGTAGTTTATTTATTGGGGCAGATATAATATCAATTCCTGTGTAGACCGTAGAGACAGCTAAATTAATAGCAGTTTGCATTAATTTGCACAATTAACCATGAATACGTGCTTTAATTCGGGGCAGCGCCAGGAGCGTCACGACGTGGCGGACATGTGTGCTATATAGAGAGCCATTATTATTATCATTATTATTTAAATTAGTTGCTTCTGTGGAGAAAGATAAAGCTCCGGGCCAGATAAGAACATATGTAGAAATGTTGGTGCTTTTGTCCACTGTGTCCCTAAAACTAAAAAATATGGGCCTAAGGAACCTGACTAATCAAATCAGATCAATTTCGCAACAGATAGACCTTTAAAACACTGAATGAGAGACCTTTACTAAATAAACGGCCTCATTGAAGACCTTTACTAAATTAAGTGTGTGCTTTTCCAGGCCAGTGTACTTAAACACACAACAGCTGAAGGTGTTGCTGAAGGTGTTTTTTGTCCTAAAGAGGACAGAAAATATTGCAACAATCTTCCCAAAGAGTTAGAGACCAAAAATAACTGTAAAAAATATACAAATGAAGTAAAATCTACTAAAACAACTAATGCAGCAATTTGGCATACAATCCAACTCTGAAAAAGCCAAATTAGTACTACCCTTTTGATGTGACACCATAAGCTTACCTTCTTATAGTTCTCCTGTCTAGCGTAGTGTTCAACCATCATTCCATAGACATCACCGATCCGGACAGCACTGTCTAGTTCAGACTCTTCAAGGAGGACTTGGCACTGTCGCATTGATTCCTCAGGTTCCTCATCATAAGCTCTGAAGTAAAACCAAACACAGAGACAATTTGTTCACTCGATCACTAGTCCACATTCATTAAAATATCCAAATCATAGTCATTTCATTTCATTTCATTTCATTTATTTTCATTTCCAAAAACAAAATAAAAACGAGACAATTGTGACTACGCCTTCTATATGCATTGGCCCTAAATTCATGGTAGGAAATGCATGTAATTTGTTGACATATCACGATGAAAACAAAAGCCTCTAATCAAATGTCAACTGACGACTATGATCTTGACCTACTAGCCTCAAAATGTAATTGGATCATTTTCCTACAGTAATACTGTTACCATGTTTGAAGCTCATATTTCAGATATTTACCTCTGTGACCTAAGACCTACTAACCTCAAATTCAGATCAGATCATCATCCTATGGTGATACATATCATTGATAAGTTTGAGCCTCATCTTTCTAATGGTTCTTGAGATTTGTGATAACGAGGCTAATAGCTGGAATTTCATAAGTTGATCTCTGTGACCTTTTGACCTACCTACCCCGAATATAATCAGATCGTCTTCCTATGGGAATACATATTATCAACTAGTTTGAGTCTCATATCTCTAGTGGTTCTTGAGATATTGTGATAACGAGAAAGCGGGACAGACGGACATGCCTCCGGAGCTAACAATTGTTGAAGTGCACTCTTTCATCTCCCGACTTAGTCGTTTTGAAAACGGTCCAAAAAATATCCAGACGAATCCAGTAACTTCAAACTTCTGACACCATGTTTTGTTATGTCATTTCTTGTATTCCTACTGATAACTACATTACAGAACTACAACAACTAATATCGGCGGCTTACAATCTTGAGTTACTTTGGGTTCAGCCTTTTAATCTAGATCCATCTTGTGCTCTACACTGTGTCTCGCCACAGATGGCGCTATTCCATAACAACAATTACGTAAGAAATTTCCATATTGTACAAGAAATTACAAAACTCTTTTTTTTTAAGTTACTAGAGTTACTAAACAAAAAAAAATGAAAATGTAGAGGCAGACATGGAGGAAGCCATTTAAAGGCTGGTAAATTGAAGAGAGGTGAACAATAACATTAAGGTCTAAACAAATTCTCTAAACCAAATAAATATGAAAGATGTGCATATAGTTTGATTTTTAGAGAATTCTGCATATTTACCAAATATAATAACTGAATAACAAAGAACATATTAATGTAAGGTATAATACAAAATATAAAACAATGATAACTTCATGTCAAAATGTTTTTTTTACATATTTACATATAATAACGAAACTTAATATATTTCTATATTATAACAAATTTAAAGTATTATCCAAACTATGTTGAAAAAGTGCAGGAGACCACAATCATAAGCGATGCTTGACTAGGATGGCGGCCTCAAAACAAAAAACTTAAAGATAAACTTTAGTACTGGTAATGCGATTGCATTGTGAAAGAAAAGGTGTGGAAAGGATCAGAAACAGTTGATCATGTAGCATGTAAGTATTGGTGTGCACTGCGAGGTTCTGGAGTCATCAAAATCATAATAAATTTGACCGAGTCTTGGTAAAGTAACAAGCACATACACAGAAAGCTATGTATGGGACAACACGCATGGTGTCGGGGTTGGTACTACCTTGATTCCTTGTCTTTCTATGCTCATTACTCAGCCAGTATACATTTTCCTCCAAAATTGTTTAGCACATGTCATTTATTTGTAATCTTGAACATTCAGTGTAAGTTTCGTTTGATTCTGTGAGAAATAATTTTCTTTTTTTTACCAGTACTGGAGTTTATCTTTAAGGTAAAACTTTAAATGAAAAAGTGTTTAAACGATCTTTGTGTATGAGTTTGTGAGTGTGTTGTATGAGTATATATTATGTGTGTGTGTAATCTCCATTTTTTTAATTTTTTGAAATAAGTGAATAATACGTACAGTTGACTTATAAATTATGTTTATGTACTTTAAGTTTACTTTCAATTGTTGCTCGATAATATACTGCAAATGCGTTTTTGTTTAATTATGTTTATGTATAAGCAATTAATACTGAAAACAGTTATTTATTTCATTCAATTGTATGTTTGTATTACACATTTGGAGGAATAAAAAAAGATTTTTTTTTTTTTATCAAAAAAATTAAAGTGTGTGTGTGTGTGCATGCTTGCGCTAGCGTGCATGTTTGTATGTGTGTGTAGCGAGTAGTGGATGTGCCGTAGCTCTCTGTTGTATGATGGAGTGGAAACAAATGTAGCCTTTTCAATAAAGGAAACCAACAATACGAAATAGAATACAAAATTTGCAAAAATGAGTTGCAATGTGACCAAAATTTGAGATATCAATGATAATTGCCTACTGCATGTTGAAATAAATTATGTAGATACGCAACAACTCTACAGCAGGCAAATACTCCTGTAATAACACTACATATAACATAATATAATATCTATCCAATTGCCTAGGGGTTGTTGTCCTAAGAAGTAATTCCATTTGGGGGATTGTCCTAGGGGTAGCTGCCGGATGTCCTAAGGGAGTATTTGCCCGATGTAGAATTGTTCCGTGGGTAAATTCACATAGATTGTGATTGGTTATTGTCCTTGGATTTTTGTTTAGACATAAAGTTGGACATACCTTCTTGCTTGGACAAACTTCTTGACCAGACTAATACGATGCTTGAGGGCTCCAAGTTTGTCCTCTATCTGTGTCTGGTTCTTGACTTTAGCCTTGCTCAGACACTTGTAAGCCTCTGTCAAAGCTCCAAGGGCCTTGTCATAGTTCTGATACTCGTCAATCTCAACCTGAATAAGGAAGGGCATCTATGATTCATTTCAGTTTTATGATATACATGTACGTTCACATCCGCCAAAGACTATAACTGTTTGATTGTTCTTCTTATACTCATTTTATCTAGGGGCTCATAGAGCAAAAACAGGTCTATAACTAGAAATATCTGTATCTGTATTGCCACGCAATGTGAATGTATCCCCCGGCAGTGGCAGCGATTTATGTGTGATCCCTATGTTTGAAGGAGGGACAAAGATCATCCCCTCTCCCCTCCCTGAAACAAAAAGATGACGTAGAGATCACCACTTGAGCACACCTGCCAACATTTGGAAATAAGAATTAGGAATTTCTAGCACGATATGCCTTTCGAAAAAAAGAAATCTGTACCCTTAACAGGCGTTCGCAAGTGCAGCGGCAGTGTAACTGGCAATACGCTGTAAATCTGTACAAAAAAAGCGAATACAAATTCGCTGCTCATGCAGCCATTCAATGCACGCAATACATGAACTCTCAAATCGCGGCAGATTATAAATCCAGCTTTATTTAGCTTAAGCAACAAACAAATTTGTTTTAATTTTTTTTTTAATAAAAAAACAAAAAAACAATCAGAATTTTGAGGAATTTTGAGGAATTAGAATATTCAGAATTTTAAGGTCCTAAAAATCCAGAAAATCTTAATATTCCGGATTATTTGGCAGGTATGCTAGTGGCTCGGACTATTGTCAAGAATATGTGTGTAGATTAGAGTAAAATGCATCTCTATAGAAAATTTGAAAGAAATCTGTCTAGAAATGTAGCAGTAAGAGCACACAAAAGACAGCCACCAAAATATGACCTTTGACCCTTTAACAGCATACTTACCAACATTTAAAATAAGAATTAGGAATTTTAAGTATGGTATGCCTTAAAAAATTAGAAATTGCAATTGCAGTGGCAGTGTAACTGGCAATACACGGTAAATCTGTACCAAACAGCGAATACAAATTTGCTGCTCGATAATAATAATAATAATATTTAATTTTTATATAGCGCTTAATACAAATGTCTCTAAGCGCTTTACAAATATACTATTACCCTGGTCATTGGATTCAGTGCTTTCCCGGACATACTGTGTGCACAATCATGCATCGATCATGCAGCCATTCAACGCACACGATACGTGAACTCTCAAATCGCTGCACATGATCCCCATCCCATGAGAAATGTGGCCTGAAGAAAGCTAAATGGGTACCTGGCAGGAATTATTTCCTTGAAATGCTAGAGCGCTGTGATGGCAGCTAGGCTAAAGCTGGGGTGATAATTAAAAAGTGGACCTCGGAATAGAATTATCTAGATAGATGGTGCTATATAAATGCCTATTAATATTACCATTAATAAAGAGGTGCACTTGCTGGAACTTACCTGTGCACAGGCATCATAGAAGCCAGCCAGGGAGTCGAGAGCTCTGCCTTTGGTGTAGAAACCAATGATGTTCTTCATGATCTCTGGATCCTTTCGCCAGTCCAGGGATTGCAGATAGTTGGCTGCCATCACATAGATCTCCTTCTGACGGGACACACCTGCAAAGAAGATGATCTTTTCGGTGTCGCCAGATTTCAGGAGCGCTCGCATGGCCTTCAGGAGAAAGAACAAAAATTGATATGAATTATATTTCCCGCATTGAGCTTGTTTACAGAAGAGTCAGGTTCAAAACAAGTTTATTTCAGTATTTAAACCTAATTAATTCATTATTCATGACAAATAACCAGAGCTGCCAACCTTGTGCAACCAAAAAAAGGAACCATGATGGCAAAAAAAAAAGATTTCAAGCAAAATATCAACTGGTCCACGAAGACCTCATCACCGCAATTAGCACCTTCCTGCCAGACCGGCGCGGTACGTTGCGCAATCTTCTCTGCCATCATTGGCCTAGGCGACTCTGGTGCCGGTGAGAGGATTCTGGGGTAGATCTCAAGATTCTCTTGTTTGTTTACCGTCTGTCCTTCATCTATCTTTCCTCTTTCTTTCCCTATTCTCTTTAATTATGTCTTAACCTTAATTTTCTATTGAAGTAGTAATAACAATTTTAGGGCATTTGGTCGACGTACGCAGAGCTGCGAACCTCCAGAACAGGAAATCAGTAATTTTCTATGCGGCGCTATGAATTTAAAAAAACAGCACTACATCACTGCGTGGACGCCAAGGGAAAAAAATGTTGTAAAACTTATACCTAGCCCTTTTGGGGGGTGATTTTACTCACTCCCGTTCTATTAAGAGAATACTTAATACTTTTCCGTCTTTCTCAGCGAGTGTTGGATGGCTGCCATACTGCACAGAGATGGGGCTTTTTTTTCTTGCTTTTTTTGGTGGTCATGTAATTCGTAATTTTAGACAACATTCCATACTTCCGTAAGGTTTGTTAATATCTGTACAAATTAAGGAAAATCCTTATTAGTTGGCAGCCCTGTGGGCGGTATGTGTACCAAAAAAAAAGAGGCTTTTTATGAAGAAAAAACGTACTACCGCGATTTTGAGGAAAAAAAAGGACAATTCCGAGCAGCTCTGAATAACTCTTGTGACATCTTGATTTGCATGAATTTTTCCAACTAGGAAAAAGGTTGGTGTAATGTACAGTGGAAACTCAATATAAAGGTTGCTGATATAACAAGGTAATTTCACTGATCTTTTCTTTTCTTTTTTTACCCTAATACAAGTCAACGCAAATCGTAGCATTCCCTCGCAGGGTACAAATGGCCTTTATACATCAGAACAAGTTACCTCCATTGGACTATACTATTATATTACTAGGCAAGGAAGTTAACCACATTTTCACATATATAATTAGGTGTTTTTGCATATTTAATGAGCTATGACCTTTCACCTTTGACCTACATACTCAAAAATCAAACTTAGGCTGTACATGTATTTTGATACCACCCTTACAAAAAAAAAACATGGTATACCATGGTACTACCATGGTTGTTATGGTATTACCATGGTATTACCATAATAACCATGGTACTACCATGGTAGGCATAATTCTACCATGGTACTACCATGGTACTACCATACTGCCATGGTACTACCATGGTACTACCATGGTACTACCGTACTTCCATGGTATTACCATGGTACTACCGTACTTCCATGGTATTACCATGGTATTACCATAATAACCATGGTACTACCATGGTACTACCATGGTGCTACCATACTACCATGGTACTACCATGGTACTACCGTACTTCCATGGTATTACCATGGTATTACCATAATAACCGTGGTACTACCATGGTACGCATGATTCTACCATGGAACTACCATGGTACTACCATGGTACTACCATGGTACTACCGGACTTCCATGGTACTACCATGGTACTTACCACGGTACTACCATGGTTAACATGATTCTGTGTTTGGCACTAGTTTGTCATTTGTTTTTGCTCTTTTTCAGTTTCCTTATAACTTATTGATATACCGAATCGTTTGCTCAAGGTAACTTTGGGCATGGTTTAAACACACGAAGTATAACCGAGTGTGTTACAGACCTACTCAAAGTTACCTCGTGCACACAATTCCTCCGACCCACAAAATCTGTTTCAAAGAATGGACTTTAAATTTTGAAAACAAAAACAACAAATTAGCCGACGCATGAAACCAAATAAAAAAACCATAAGAATTAATAAAAAAAAATTAAAAAAAAACATTTCAGAATCATGAAGAAAAATCAAAACAATTATAATAATTATTGTTCCGAAATATTTGAAAAGAATTGTAAAAAAAAAAAAAAAAAAAAAAAAAAAATATAAGTATCATTAAAAACAAAATTGTTATGAATATAAAAAAATATTCAAACAAAAATATAAGAATTGTAGAAAGAAAAAAAAATATATTAAAAAAAATGATATCGCGTGAATCCAGTACAATTATGTAATTTCATAATCCTTAAGTTTTCTAAGATTTTAGTTGAAATGAAAAACTGACAATTAAAAAATACATCTAGCAATCTGACTTAAGTTTATTATTTTAACAAATTCATTAATGTAGTTAAAACGTTTGCAATTATTATTAGGGGAAAGCAGAAGTTGAAAACTTATTTTCATTTGGCCATTTATCAATGGTGTGTACATTAGAAATTGTGCAACAGCTTGAAATATCATAAAGAAGGTCATACCTACAGGCCCCATATACATATACATATACACACATATACACACACACACACACACGTACTACACACAGCCAATCCTTTGGAACCGTTGTGCAATATAACCCCGCATATTTTGAATGGCTAGCTATATGTGTACTGTGTACGTGTCAAAGGATCGCTGTACAAAGCTTGCATTGGGAATAGTGCACGCACAAGCTACAGTACTATAGCTACTGTGTGCATTATAAATTCACAATGTAGCTTTGCCTAGACAGGAGCTAGACTGAATCTTGGTGTTTTCTCTGCAAAATAATGCTGAATACTGAGTTTTCCTGCTAATCTACAACAGTATGGGTAAGTTTAAGAATCATCTACCTTATTTACAATATGTACATAGATCTACTCGATGTCTAGATAGTTATTTATGACAGTGTTAACTGGGACTTAAAACACATTCCGACAGGATAAGACTGAACATGTATGATCCCATGTACGTAATTTGATGTAGGATCTTGATGGGTCTATGGGGCAGATATCATTCGAAGCAAAATTTGTCCATTTACATACACATTAACTCTGCTGTGATTATAGTATCATTGCTCGCAGGATTTAATGTTTTATTCTTTTTAGAACATACTGCATAAAAACCCAGCATATTAACGAATTACGCTTAATCGATGTCATGTCTGGGTCTGTGACTGTGTGATTTTATGTTGACAGTTGTTGATATTCATTTTTTTAATTTTTTATAGACTCTAATTCAAAATTGTCTTTTTTAAATTACAGATATAGACGCAACATGACAAATGAGTAGTTTCCATATCGACCTCGTTCTTTATCATCATCTTCACCAATATACATCAACGCCACCATCACCATGTCTTTGATGTCGACCTCCGTTTTCGCGTTTGAACTTTGAAGATTGTTGCGAACTCTAATAATGAATTGGATATTGGCATTATCGACGTTTGTTCTGTCTTTGAACACTAGTCTCATCGAACTTTGATTAAAGGTAAGAACCTCCTTTTTACCTTCTTCGATTTGCGGTTTCGTCGTTTGCAGGTCTGATCCTGACTCCGATTAATGGTGACCTAACCTATCGATCTGTCTTCAATCACCATCGACGTCAAACTCTATACCGCATTTCACCATCGCCGAACACGGACTCCGCATCCGATCGACATCGCCGACTCTTGACTTTCGTTCATCATTCATTTTTGAACTGTACTATGATCACCGACATCATCTACGATCTGCCAAGAAGGCCTAGTCACCAATTGTTTCTTCAAATTTCGTCTCTCGACTGAATTCGAGTACGACATCGTCAACGAATCTCGCACCTCCGCTGGAAGGACAGTTTTTTATAATGTACTATGTAATTTGAATATGAGCGGCAGTCTTCCGCTATAGAAATAGACTAACCACTTTAAGATATTGTTGTGTGCTGAAAATGTTTAGTGTCCTGTATAATGATGTTACAAGCGGCAGTCTTCGCTATAGAAATAGACTTCAGTTTTCGACTGTAAATTGTTTTATATATTTTACGCGAGCTAGATTTTAGCTTGTTTGAATAAACGTTTTTTTAAAGTAAACATATTGTTTCCATTGTTTGATGTTTGATACGTCATATGATCATTCAACAATAATGATCAACATGATTGTGATGTCTTTTGTTAACAGATCGTGTTTGCAAGAGAAGCGGCTGAATGGATAATTGAGTTGAAAGTGGACATGCCAGCTCCTGTCATTTTTGCGTCTACTTTGCAGACCACTAGCATGCTATTTCAAAATTAAATAAACAAGGGCTGGCAAATATAATGAGGAATACTGTGTTGAAAGTGCTTTAATTATGTAGTAGATTTGTAAATTATACCATGGTACTGGACCACAATAATACTGTGGTATACCATGGTACTGTACCACGGAAGTATACCACGGTACTGTACCATGGTACTGGAACACAATATATACCGTGGTATACCATGGTACTGTACCATGGTATACCACGGTATTATTGTGGTACAGTACCGTGGTATACTACCGTGGTACAGTACCATGGTATACCACGGTATTATTGTGGTCCAGTACCATGGTACAGTACCGTGGTATACTACCGTGGTACAGTACCATGGTATATACCACGGTATTGTGGTCCGGTACCATGGTACAGTACCGTGGTAGTATACTATACCGTGGTACTACCGTAATAATTGTCATGGTACTACCATGGTAGTACCATGGTTATGTACCGTGGCCAATATACCGTCTACCATGGTACAGTACCATACCATGGCACTACCATGGTACTACCATGGTACTACCATGGTTTTTTTTTGTAAGGGCATGTACCTTCATATAAAATTTCACTAAAATTCGTCAAACATTACTCAAGTTATCGAATGGAAACCAGATTCGCATATTTAATGAGCTATGACCTTTGACCTACATACTCCAAAATCGAACTTAGCCTGTGTTTTGATACCATGTACCTTCATATCAAATTTCATTAAAATCCATCAAACATTACTGAAGTTATCGATCGGAAACCAATTTGTTATGGACGCACGCACGCACGCACGGAAGGAAGGACGGACGGCAGCGTTACTATATCCCCTCCGACTTCGTCGGCGAGGGGGATAATAAAACAAGATACCCTACATATAACAAAGTAATTTCATGTTCCAATGTCCTCATTATGAAGAGTTTCCATTATATTTGCCCAACAGAACATTTCAGGTTGCCCCTGGATAAACAGGTTTAGAACAGATTAATCTAAACAATTTCTTGCTCATCACCACATACTGATATAGATTGTCCCAGATCTTCCAGGGCAAGTTTCCAATTTACAATGATGACCTTTAGCACTCACCTTGACCTTGTTGCCAGCCTGAGTGTACTTCTTTGTTGCCAGGTGGTAGGAGCCCTGGAGGAAGCAGAGGTCAGCAACCTTCTCTAGGAGCTTCAGCCTCGTGTCACCCTGGCTATCATCCTTGGAGAGGGTCATCTTCTCAGCAAGGCGCTCTGTGATGCTCACATTGTGGTCCTGGCACAGCTCCAATGCCTCAAAATACTGTTGGTAAAAAGAATATTGATAGAAATGGGATTCAACAGAGTTTGCTTTCTATGAAGCACATACATTACCATTATTCAAGGAAATTATACTAAATATATTAACAAGGGATACATTAATAAAATATTTACACCGCTGAGATTAATATCAGGCCTTAAATTAATCGACGGCCATCGATGCCCCTATGACTGGCCGTGGTGCCCTCCCAAAAAAAGATAAATTCACGGCCAAAAAGGCCGTGCCCTTTTTTTCAAACTGGCCGACGTGCCTTTTTTTCCAACTGGACGTGCCCTTTTTTTTAAATTTGCGCTCATAAAACCACCAATTGCGCCCATAATCATCTAAAACTAGACGGCAAGGCGCAAGTGTTTTCCGTGAAAATGCGCCCATAAATTATTAGAACAGTAAAAATACACGAATCACGAACAGTTTGCCGCCCACGAGCTCTCTTCTAGCTTCGTATTTAGTGCTTTAATAAGGCGCAAGTGCCGTGAAAATGCGCCCTTTCTTATTATATAGGCAATGCGCTAGCGCACGTACGTACATGCGATCGCTTGATATGGTGCATGCTGTTGACGCACGCACGTGCGTACAAATCGAAGGCCAGGATCAAGAAAACAAATCGTCAAATGGAGAAATAAACAAGCATCCAAATAGTCATTAGAGATCTGTCGAGGTTTGTTTGTAGGTCTAGTTTATTATTTTATCTCAAATAGAATTTAGAATTATCTTATTAATAAGTTAAGAACACCTACGATGTTCTCGATCGTAGTTACTCTCATATTTTGCCACCAGCCGACCTAGCTTCAAAAAGCTACCCCGCCAGCTTCCCAAGACGAACGTTTCGAGTCCCGGTAAAATTACGCACTGCGAATCTCCGAGGGTGCATCGGTTTCGCTGGCAAACTTCCAGCCCGACAGCTTCCCACCAAAAGTGGCGAGAGTGTGTGTGCGAGGAACGATTTTGGTTTCGTGAACGCCCGTTACGCAACTGAGCTGAGCGTGTCACTTTCAGCTGTCGAATGTCTAAGGACATTTTTACATCTTATTTCATTAGTTAGGCCTATCTAGACCTTTCTATACAACAGTTAAAAAGATAATCTCTTCAAATTTGCTCCTACTACCGAGAGTGTGGCGGAAGGTTTGTGTGTGAGGTGCGATTTCGATTTGTGATACCCGGCCCGGTAAACTTGCCAAGTCCTTCTGACTATCGATGTTTGTGAAATTGACAATTTATTTATTCATTTGCTCATCAATATTTTTAGTTAATTTAAAATACTGTTTAATGTGCAAGTTAGATGTTCTTAATCAATCTTAATTCCTGTTCATATTGTTAAGATTAAAAAGTTATTTAAGCTATGGTCACAAATCAGAGCAGCGACCGACCGATCAGTAGCCTGCTCGGTCGCTGCTGGAATTTAGGCATCGCCCAGCGATTAGGTCGGTGCCGGGCGGCGACCGCCCAGGCACCGAGCGTATTTTGGGCGGCAAGTGAAAAGTGAGCAGGCGCCGCCCAAATTTTAACTCCGCGCTAAAACTTCAGCGGCGACCGAGCGATGCCCTACAAACGAGCGGTGCCTGGGCGGCCGCCGCTCGGTGGCCGGGCAGAATTGGTTAAAAATTCGCCGCTCGGCCGCCGAGCAGGCTAATTTTGGGTAATGTGACCATAGCATAAATTGATCGTTCTAGACCCTATTCACATTATGAAATTAACATTGTAGACTCTCTTTGAACTTATAATTAGATAAGGGGCCTATCTGTTTTTGGAAAATTGCCCCTTGCTCTGGTAAATTCCCGTGGGCAAGGGGCAACTTAAAAAAAAAATTGCCCCTTGCTCCTGGCTGCTAAATCTAAGGCTTGCGGGCCACCGCCTTGTTTGTATGTACCGTAGACCTCTATACATTCTGTGAAGAAGCTGGTCCTAAAAGTCATGGGAAATTGATCCCGCACAAGTTTCATAAAATACACATGACATCTAACAAAAATAGAATCAATTTTTTTGGCCTCATACTCGATGCCCTTTTTGTAAAATATTTTGGCCTCGATGCCCTTTTTGTAAAAATATTTTGGCCTTGGTGCCCTTAAAAATATGAGGTACTCAAGGCCAAACTGGCCTTGCCCTAAAAATGACGAAATTTAAGGCCTGTAATATCGTATGTAGAGAACCTTAAAGTGAACCGGTAACATTGTTGAAGGTTGATGAAAAAAAGAAAAAAAAAAAAAAAAAATCAAAATTGTTGTATGAAATGTTACTTACCGGAATTATATTCCTTCTACTGTACCCTCCCTCTAACATTAAAAAAATCCTGATAAAATTCTCAAACCACATAGATATTTATAATAATAATAATAATAATGGGTTCTTGTATAGCGCTCATGTCAGTCAGATTTGACCCTCCTGGCGCTCCCGATTATTACCCTGGTTTTAGCACGACTGCCATACGGCAGAGTTAATGCCTTTCTGGCTCTCAACAGATTATATGATAAACAATAGACAAATTCACAGATGTACTTGATTTATGTATATGTAGTTTATATTAGACTTTCTTGAAAATCATTGAACTTGCCCATGAGTAAAAGCTGATGAATGCACCCTTCATTCAAATTCTTGAAACAGTAACTTAACCCTATATAGCCCGTGCTATTTTGAAACTGCATAACCCGGGGGGAGGGAGGGGGCTTCTAAGGCCCCCCCCCCCCCCCCCCCCCATGATCTAGGCTGTTGAACGGCCGACCGCCGCAAAAATTTGCACCTACACAAATCACGAAAATTGGTGATTTTTGGGCTGACATGCAAAGACAAAATGTCACATGATTTTGTAACAGTGGGACCGATAAATTTATTTTAAAAGATGCGCAAGACTCGGAAGAAAAAATTCATACAATTTCATCGCATGATTCTTCGGCGTTAAAAAATTATCGCGAAAAATGTAGAGGCTAGATAGGGTTAACAGATGCATGAATCAGTTTGTCAGTTACTATTCGGGTAGAAGAGTCCATGACATAGAATATATTATTGGTCAATTACATAATAACAGAGGCTCTTGTATAGCGTTCATGTCTGTCTGACTTGACACTCCTGGCACCCTACAATTATTATCCCAGTTTTAGCATGGCTGCCATTATGGCACTCTGGCATTTCAAGGAATTTATTCTTGCCAGGTACATCACCTTGGTCGAGTGTGGCAAATGTAGATTAAAGTCTTGCCAAAGGATATTAGTGCCATGGCGGGACTCGAACCACAGACCATGTGATCCACACTATGATGACGTATCCACTAGACCACAACACCTCTACATATGGTCTAACATTGATATACAAAATAAAACCATGGGAAGAATTTAAACCACACATAATAACCAATCAAAGTGTAATTTGTATCTACAAGCCAAAAATCATATCAACATTTAACAAACAAAAAATCAATATAGATCAAGTTTTTTCTAAATAATATCTATACACAGGTTTTGACTGCAGTGAATGGAAATGTATATGTTTTCCAGTTGATTTACCTTTCCAGCGACAACCAGTAGATCAACAGCTTTGTTATACTGGCCATGCTCCATGAAGAACTGGGCACATCGGTTGAGTAGCACAGGGTCTGTTCTTTCATCCAGGTCCTCAGAGATGAGCTGTAGGGCACCGAATTGCTGACTCTCAAATGCAAGCTCAAGAGCCTTAGAGAAATGTCCACCCTGGATGCAAGAGAGGAAAAGGATGTTGAAAAGTCTTAGCTCATACATGTAAGTCTATGATGCAGTACAAAGTAATCATTGGGCGTTCTGTCTTAAAATCAACAATGTGTCACCCACAAAGTTCATTTGGAGAAGATCTCACTTTCAAATTTTGTTTAAACTTTGTTATAATGTAGTCAGAACAAACCTGGTCGTAGAAGACAGCTGGATGTATCTCAAAAAGGATGGATGATTTTGTCATTACTTTTACAAAGGTAGTCAGGGAACGTACAAGTAGATGTGGGATTCATGGTTTCATAGTTGTTGTTTTTTCCCTTGGTACATTTCACCAACTTTTTTTTGTTCTTCATTTTCTAAACTATACTTGCTCTAGCTCAAAATCTAGAAATTTTGCAATATCAAGATTTCCAGGTGAACTGGACATAGTCATTTTATATGGCATTTCCTGACTATGCAGCTCTTTCAGCTTCATATCATGTTAGCATCCGTAAACTCAATATTGCCAATGAAGTGTACACTATGAGGTCTTACCTTGTGGAACAGCATGACGGCTTTATCATGAGTGTTGGGGTTCTGTTCATAGTATCGGGCTGCTTCTATCATGTCTTCCTTGCTGCTCATCAAAGCTAGGTTCATCAGTTGGTCTTCCATATCATGTTCCTGTAATAAAACAAATGATCATTGATAGATTTTAATGTAAGACTCTTATTTTCTCTCCCCCCCCCCCCCCCATCCTACTCTTTTTTCTGTCTGCCTCTTTTGCTTCTACTTTATATTTTCTAACATAACATACTGTATATATTTATATTAGATACCGTAATTAACGTTGTATAAACCGCCCGCGTGTATTAACCGCACCCCTCTTTTTCGTCCTTTTTGCCAACTTTTTTTTGCCGACTTAAAAAACAGTCGAGGACCTAGGATAGAACCTTGTGGTACGCCGTGTAATATAAGAAAAATTGGAGGAATTATTATTATAAACCACATTTTGAAATCTATCAGAAAGATTACTTTCAAACCAAGATGACAGACAAATTTGAGTGTTGTTCTAGTTTCCGAGTGGTGAGTCAACACACCGATTACTGAGCCGGGAGACATTTTTTGTTTTTTGTTTGGTGTACCGTGTATAAACCGCACTCCCCGACTTTGATATTTTGTTGGCGGCAAAAAGGTGCGGTTTATACACCGTTAATTACGGTAGCTCAGACAGATACCTAGATGTGATTGGTCCAGAGCTCGTCACGTGATATCAATTGCGAGGGTCGTAATTGTTATATTTTCCTGGCCGGTCACTTTCCAGTGTTATATTAACCAGCTGGTGAAATGAATGTATTTTTAAGCAATGCAATGTCGCCCTCTTGAGGACTGTATGAGACCAATTACACAAATTACACCAATACCGAGGGTCAATTTTTTTCCCCCTCGTCTTTTTTTTTCCAAATTTGTTTTCCCCCAAAAAGCTTTTTTTAAATACTGTATTTGCCGGCGTAAAGGCCGCAGTATTTTTGGAAGAGAAAATATCAAAAAGTCGGGGTGCGGCCTTTACGACAAAAGTGTAAAAAAAAAAAAAAACGAAAGTCAAAACCAACACGAATTTGCACGTATATGGGACTAGACACGGTAAAATAACAATACCACTATGGTACAGGACATTTCTAAACATCTTACCGACAATTTTATCTTGCATTGTTGACATGAAGACGAAAATAAACGTCCTAACACAACATTTGCCGATAGATCTTCATCTAAGGTCGTGCCAATGCATTGCAAAGGTAAAGGAATGGACAGTCTAACGGGAGCTACCGCGAACATCCATCCGAAGTCGCCATTTTGTTTTCCCATTTCATGCAGTTTCGTATTACACCATACATTGTGGTAGGGGTATATCGTACACCAAATCAGCCTGCGATCACTTTTTTAGCTAAACTTCTGGTAAATTATAAGAATATGGATGAATTTGGTATCAGTTTGTAAAAAAAAAATAATGTTTTCAAGAAAATTATGATTATTTTGTTTTGTCCGTTTTTTTTTTTTTTCCCTCTTTGAAATGTCGAAGTTGGGGGTGCGGCCTATGCGGCGGTGCGGCCTTATCGCCGGCAAATACAGTAATTAAAAAAAAAAATATATGATTTTTTGTTGAATTATCTCGAAAGAATTTTTTTTTCACACAATTTTTTCTAAAATTTTGTCTCTGAAAAAAAAAAAATTGAAAACATTTTGGGCAACAAAAAAAGGAACCCCCCCCCCTGAATTTTCAAACCAAGGCTATCTAATATAACAGATATTGACTGGCACAGGGTATATAACATTCTTTGGACCTGAAGAGACCAAATATAACTCCCTTCAGCGGAACCCTATAGGATGGTTGTCAGTAACATTTACCTCATTTGTCCGTAACAAATGGGGGTCTTTCCGGAACGCAAGACAACGCAGCATATTTTTCGCGCAAAACGTATACAAACACCCAATCACTCTTACTGCATTTCGAACCTACCATTTTATAGTTCAAAATAAAGATGTGCATCAAAATGTTTGTAAAAATCTGTTTGTAGTCATGGTACTCGCTCTTTTCGGTGAATCCATGATAACATTCAGGAAGAAAAAACCTCGGTCAAGCGTCGAACAGCGAATTCAAATCCACAGTCAAAATGGCAGAACTCGTATCCTACACACTAATGCACACCACACGCACACCGTCCCACCAGTACCAGCCCAGGCCGCTAGGCCCGGCGTTCATGAACATCACGCACCGTACCGCACTTGCAATGCGCCTGTTGAATCACTGCGCACACGATCATCCACCATCAGTATCAGTATCAGAACAATAATGAAGGCGGCCGCGATGTTTCGGAATTAAAGAAGATGGCGGCGGACGGATCATGTGCGCAATAAGTGTGTAGAGGGCGAAAGTGCCCATCCAGTGTAGTCAAAGTCAGTGAACTTTTGAGTAAATGCGTGCGTGACATGCAGCGCCGTGTACGGAGGCTATGTGTATATAGCCCGCATACGCAATAATCATGGACCTACTAATGCTATAAGTACTTATTTATCAGTTCCCGTAACCTTTTGGTTGTTTACCGTAACGCCGTAACAAGAGCAATAAAACTGGAATAAATACGGCGAAACCGTAACGGTTGGCATCCCTGTAACACCCCCTGCCAGTCAATGTCTGTATAATGTTCAGACGCATGTAATTGAAGTTTTTTTGAGCATTTGTAGACCATGGACATACACAAAATCATTAAAAAAAATGGTTTCAGAATGACACCATAGTACATGTAAATGTATCTATGGAGTTACAACCTTGATATTGCTTCTAAAATGTTGAAAAATGCAATATGACACTGATAATTCTTACCTTACATAACCTGATAGCTTGGCTGTATGCCTGGGCTCTGGTGAAGAAATGGATGGATTCTTTGATGTTATCCTGTAAATGAAGCAAGGAATATTACATTTCAAGCACAATATTCATAAAAGGAAGAGAGGTCAAACACAGAGGGTTACCATCATACCCGAAGACATTCAGCTGGCCCGTCCAATTGCATAAAACTTACCATTGATGGTAACTTTGCCTTAAATGCTAACTTCCATGGAAACCTTGATGAGATTGGCTGTTGAGTGATTTTGCCATGGTAGTTAATATCGATGGCAAAGTTACCATTAATGGTAAGTTTTATGCAACAGGCCCTGATAAATTTTAGAAGTTCTTGAAACAATAATGAGGGTAATAGTATGATCGTTATTCTTGTAAGCCTGTATCTTTAAGAAATCACATTTCCCAGTCTTAATTTGTTATGGGCCTCCAAAATATAAACCGTGTCGATGTTGATTCATACAATTGTGCAATATCTCCTTGAAGAATGTATTTTTGACCTTATGGTGCACAAGTGAGGATTTGTTTATCATGAAAATCATGAATAATATTCACCTGATTTTCATGCTGTCTTGCTAGATGGTAACATGCTGCTCTATCACCTGTTTCATTTGCAATCTCGGCAGCCTGCAAAGATATCAACAAGGAAAAGACAAAAATGATAAAGTTAACATCTGATCCAAAGGACTACTTAATTGAGAACTAATGAATCCACCACAAGCACAAGCAATATGTCTTGGTTTCAAACCTGAAATCTCTTGAACAATTTGTTGCTCTATAACAGTGCAAGGCCAACAAAATATCACACTTCCTTTACTCCTCCTCTGCGCTCTATGAAAGGGCATGTCCATATGACCTTTCTCCTTTTCTCAATTTATACCAAAATTAATTCAAACAAATCCCTGAACATGCATGTACCATCACCCCTCAAGGTATATAAAAACTTACTTTCCATTGTAACTTGCTGCAATTCTTTTAATTCTTGAGTCACAGCTGGTTAACATACCATGATCATCAACAAGACATATTTCTTTAAGAGCTTCTTTACCCTCTTTCATCAGGCCATTTACTATATTTCCTACAAATACATCCTAGTCAGCCCTCAACGTATCCAAACATTCTATACCTTATCTAGATTACCACAGTAGCAGTAGACCCTGACTAGGGACAGGTAGTCCTGGGCTGCCTCATAGAACTGCAAGGCTGTCTCCATCTCTCCAGTACTCTCCATGTACTGTGCCCACCACTTCCTCAGGGCTCTGTATGGATGCAAACGTTACACAATGAATACTGGTAGCAATGTTGAGGTGCTCCATGACACATGATTCAGAGACAGTTGCTGTACAAAATATCCTACACTAACTGTCTTCCTATCTTCAACCCAAGACATTACATTATACCTCCCCTAACCCTAAACCCAACATTAAACCCTATTGCAACTCATACTTGAATGACATATCTTTGACAAAAGAAAGCCCGGAGCAATTCTTCATATTCAAATTGATGATTGTGTATGGACTGTTATCCCCCTCCTGAAAAAAAAATGAAAACAGGCAAGTGTGCATTCCGTTCTGGAACTCTCGGTCCAAAATTACAAAAACTACCGTACCAATCGAAAGTAATAATAATAATAATGCAATATTTATAAAGTGCGTAATAAACATAAGTTTCTCTATGCGCTGTACAAGGATAATGACGAGAAATATAATCACATGAAAGGAATCAACACAGAGAAAATATACACATCTTATAACTACTAAAATGACTAACTTAAAGAGAAGGTTGAGTTCTGGGAAGAGGTGAACAATAATTTGTGAGCGTTACCATTCTTATTATGCAAGTGTGGAAGAAAATCAGATAAGACATGTTCCCTGAAAAGCATGGCTCTTCAAATGCCTTCATATTCTAAATATGTCATGTAACATCGTAAAAATCCAGGAACAGATTTTTACGCCACGTGTTCATGTAGTCATATATACATCTTTCCGTGTACAGTGTTTGTAACTTTACCAAGACTTGGTCAAATTTCTTATCATTTTGATGATTCCAGAACCTTGCAATACACACAAATTCTTATATGCTAGATGATCAACCTTTCTGGTCGATTTCACACCGTTTCTTTCACAATGCAATCGCATGACCAGAACTCAACTTCATCTTTAACATAGTAAATAACACAATAACGAGATAGCTAACATGGCTCTTCACCAGAGCCCAGGCATTTTAGATGGGTAATTGTGTAGGAGTTGGCATCCAGAATATACCAGATTTGTGCCACATACCTGTCTTTTGTCTTCATAATGTACGCCTCTAAGGCCTGTGGCTCATCAAACAGCATTCTGGGAACCTCAAAGCGATGGGTATCAGACTTCTCATAGCTGAGGGATAGGAAATAGTAACAGCATGTTTGAAAGAACTTTCTTACATTTGATTAGGTCATATTTTAATGTACTAAAAAATAACTGTTTAATTAATAGTACTTCAAACTTAATAAAACAAAAATAAGAACCAAAGGATCTCAATACAGTACAGAATGAATGCCAATAACATTTTATATTTGTCAATCATTAGGCACCCCAAAAAATGTTTAGAAAAAATTCTACATATTTACAACTTAATTTTAAAAATTTCAGACGTACTTTGGAATAGCTCCATTGATGTCTCCCTTTGCTTCAAGATGCTTGGCATAGTGGTAGTAAGTGGTCCTCAAATGGATGCGATCATTCAGCTCTGCTGTCTCCATGGCCTAATCAATCAATATGACAATTTGATTAGTGAAAAGACATATGCATGGATAACTTTCCAGTTTGTCGTGTACAAAGATATCCTTATTTTTGTTTTACCCTAAGAGCTTGGGGCGCTACTCAAGTATATCATGGATAGCATATTCTTATAGGTCCTCTAAAAACAAAAGGCCCACCTGATTCATACATTTTGAAAAAAATTACATTTTAGTCATATAGTAAGATAGAACAAATGGGAAAGTTGTCTGGCATTCATTGCATTACAATGATATTACCTGATCAGCCACTTTGAAATTCCTATACGCATAGTGATTACAATTTTCAAAAATTCATAACTTTTTTATTTTATGTCCCAATTATATTCAAACTTTCATAAGTCTGCTTCTCTGATTTGTCTGGTTTCTATGAGAGTATATTTACTATTATATACCTCATTTTAAGATTCTTTACTAATCCTGTCTTCTGATTGGTTGAAAATGCAGTCATGTTCTTAACCATGCCCGCTAATTGAAATTCATAGTAATTTTTCCCGGCTCTACCGGTTTATATCCATTTTTCATAGCACGCTTTCCATGGCTGTGAAACGTGACGTCATTTTGCGGCGATCCCCATTTTGGTTTACGTGTTATAAGTTTCTTTTGTGCGATGACCGATGCACGATACCGTATCGGTGTTTGAGTGCAATTCGATTTTGGTCGCTGCATTCAGGCGACGAATCCACCAGCGCAGACGACCGATCGCCATTTTGTGTACTAAAGTTAGTACTGTAAATATGTTGCGAATTTGTGAATTTATAAAGTTACTGTTCATGTTCTACTGTTCTACTGGAGCACAGCTTGTTGGTGATATCATCCTGTACAAAAGTTACTGTTCGTGTAAACGTGTTTGGTATTCCCTGTTCTACTGGAGCACAGCTTGTTGGATTTCATAGTGTAACTGTTAGACATGGTAGACTAGGTCTAACTTAGGTCTACACAAGTTATTGTTGGTGTTAATATTCATGACTTCAAAGAGATGGAAACCTAAATGGGTGAGTCAACATTTTCCTTTTCTTCGTTATATAAAATATATATTGACTGCTTTTAATATTCGAGGCATAGTTGTTTCTATAGGGTCTCGGGAAACTCACAATCTGCTATGACCCCGCGGCGCAAGCGCCTTGGGGTCATAGCAGATTGTGAGTTGCCCTTGACCCTATAGAAACCACTATGCCTCTCAAAGCAGTCAATATATCCTTATTATGATTTGTATTTTCCTTTATTCATACAGATTAATAGTAAATTTATATTAGATTAATCATTTAAAAAAAAACTGTACTCTAAAAGATTACTTAAAAAATATTCCAATCAATGTCAATTGAAATGTGGAAAACTTTAGGGTGAAAATAGAGCCACTGGTAGGAGTGATTTCACATCATATATTGCAATTCTTTGGTTTAAACTTGAAAAATATCTTTCTTCTCAAACATGAATTCTAAACTGTCACTGTGTCCTACCTTTCCCCACTGTCCACTAGCCTGATAGAATGCATTAAGAAGGTCGTAGCGTCCACAGTTCTTATACAGTCTCTCAGCATCCTCCTGAAAAATAATTAAACATAGGAAAATAAAATTTAGTCCAATAACTTGGATTGTAAGTTGTTTATTTTGATCCTCACTAGTAACAGATATAGTTTGCACTGTTTCTACAGACTTTTTGTCTATGCAAATAGGAGAGTATTTATTTGTCATGGTTATCTCACATATATTGCTCATTGGTTTACATGTACTTAGGAGTGATTTCACATCAAGTAAATCACATGTCAAAAGGTACATCACATCTTATATATTTACTTTACATCAAGAGAGAGTAAACATAATACATGAAATCAAATAATAAACCATTGCTTATGATCAACAAACTCTCTCTCTCTCTCTCTCTCTCTCTCTCTCTCTCTTTCTCTCTCTCTCTATCTCTCTCAATGAAGCCAAAGAATTACTCACAAGAAGACCAAGCTGAACTGCAAGCATGGCCACCCTGGCATCTAGCTCAGGTTCATTCTCTGCCTCTCTGAGGGCTCGGGCACCCCTGGCATGGCCCATGTTACCAAGACACACTCGGGCCACGTCCAGCCGTCTGGTCTTCACGCACATCTTTGCCATGTTCTCCCATACAGATTCACTGTGATATGAATCAATACAAAAATTATATATTTTGTCTTAACAAGCACTATTGAAACAGATACCATTTTTGAGATAGTAATACTGCTACTTGTTCAATAGAATAGAAAGATAAAGAGAATCAAATGCTTTGGAAAGGTCCACAAAATCTCTGATTGCATGTTTATTATCATAAGTAATTAATCATTCTGTCCTGAATTTATATTAATGCCGTTTTCGTTGAATAGTTGGTTCTAAATCTGAAGTGACCCTAATATAAGATATTAATTTGTTCTACGAAATTATATAATCTATCTTTGAGAAACCGGGCAGGATCAATATTGGCCGATAGCTCGTAAAATCATGTGGATCACCTTTTTTATATACTGGAATTAATTAAGATATTTTTAATTTACTGGGTACATGGCAGTGTTTTAACAGATTGCAAATATGCAAAAAACATTTTGATAATATAAGGTAAAGGAGTTTGAAGTAAAATCATCAAAACCACTGGAATTACCGCCTTATAGATTTTTACCTATGTTTATAAGTTTGGTTTTTGTAACTGGTTTGAAAAAGAGGGAGTGTTTCAGTTGGCAAGGCATATAGGAGATGAAGACATTAGTGAAAGTCTGCTTGGTTACATACATCATTTGAACCAACAATCAATCAATAAAATTCTCTACTTAGTTTATCTTTTTGATCATAAATGTATAACAGTACCCTTAAAGTTAAGTGAAGTGGGTATATCTATATGTATATAACTATATATACCAGTATATACATAAGCACGTTTTATTAGAGGCTTCCTCCATTGTAACCAACTATTGAGTTGTAGCCGAGATTAAAGAAAAATTTGTTTCTTACACCATCGTTGATGTAGACATTTTGTGTCAAACCACTAATGGAAGGGTATCTGTAATATCACCTCTTGATGAGTTTGATGGCTTTGAAGGCTTCATCCATATTCCCAATGGTCAGGTAGTAGCTAAAGTTCATCATTGCATCCCTGGCGCTCTTATCAGCATCCTCCAGGCCAGCAAAGTTCCTCATCACCTGCCTAGCAACCAGCGAAGATGAGGAGATTGGTCCCGGGTCATCCATCTTCTCCCCAGGCTACAATCAAGACAGAGTCAATAATATCAACTAAGTACAGTCCCTTTCCAAACATGAAGGAAACTCTATGCTGTGTTTAGTAGACTTTTAAGTGAACTAAGCCAGTACTGTTCAAGATTTCACCAAGCTGGAAAAAAGATGGAGTAGATTATCAAATCTCAAGGTATTGCTGGATAATTCCACTGCAGCCATTTTGCCAATGTAAACTCAAGATAAAGCAGAAGCTTCATAGCTCTACTCTATAGGGTTGAAGAGTTAAAGGGTATGAACTATATAATTGATGAAATAAAAACCTGTGCACAGAGGCGAACGTGGGCTCCGTGTAGGAGTGGCGGATGCATCGATTAGTCAACTCCAAAGTCACTTTTAGTTTAACCTCCAATTCAGAGGGAGTATTTAACAGTGTGCACTTTCTCTTTTAAGTAGTACATGTAACACTGTATGCTCATATATGTACATGGAACCCGAGACATTTGAAGCAAAATATGTTTTGGTGACTGGTCTCCCTAATATCATTTAACACATTGTGACATGAATTTAGAAAAACACAATTATGACACAAATTCTATAAAAAACAACTTACTTCATAAATGTACATGGACTTATTCCCAATAGACAGCAATGGGGAATACAACTGTAGCAACACCTTGAAATCAATAAGCTTTACTGTACACACTTTATTTGTATTATTAAAAGAATGACTATGTACACAAGATGGGAAGTACATGTATAATTGTATATACCAGTAGTGAATTGCTGGGCCACAGACTTTCCAAAAAATCTATATTACATGTGTAGGTACATGTTCAATGTACAATACCTCATAACTAGTGACTTTTAATACAAATATCAATTTCTACACTTACACATGGGGAATGTAGCGAGGAAACAACAAAAGCTTTTTGTCACTTGACACATGTAGTACATCAACTTCTACCCAAAGACTTTTGAAGTGACAACAATGTCTCGAGCTTGGAAAGACAACATCAATTTCTGCCATACCAATCTACAGATATATCAATATTATAGCACTCACATTATTTGTAGAGCAAATCAAAAGATTTTAAAAGCCTTCTTTTGTGTTGACAGGCATTATTTGCTCAGAGGTGCATGTTGGGATCTATCTTGATGGCACGGTAATGATTGAGGACGGAAATGATAGAGCTATCAGCTATCATTTTCTGAACAAAAAGCATGATATTTTTCTTTTTAAATAATAATAATAATAATAATAGCTAGTGCTTATAAAGCGCTTTTCAGGACCGAATGCCCTCTCAAAGCGCTTTACAGATATATCTATATAGGAAGATTAAAAGCAGTCCAGAGTAAAAGCCCAGGAACATATCAAAACTATGTTAGCAAATTGACCACAAAATGAAATGTCCACATATGAACTAAACAAAAACTTGTTAAGGTAATTCTATCTAACATTTAGAATGAGGAATGAAAGAGTTGGAAGTGTGCATAAATCTATTTAGAAGAGTTTAAAAATCATATTGGAAGGCTTTAAGTATCATTTAGTATGGGTTTTTTTAACTGTAGCTTTAATAATGCAACTACAATCACATGTCATGTTGAAAAGATATCCATCAAAAGAATGATAGTTATTGCATTAACTCATATCCTGCCATGAGACTGCTAGCGCGCTATTGTTATAGTGCTTCTGTGCACGCGAGCGCGCTACCGTTTGTCTGCTTTGTGCACCCTAGCACGCAAATGTAATAACAGTTATTGTTCATGCCCATTGCACCGTGCTGAGTACTTTTACAGCGCTATTTAAAGTACCATCGCGTGCATCAGATTATCGGCTTTGGATTACGCGTCTTTGTATACAACAGTCAGATTGGATTTTCTCGAGTAATTCAGCGATTTGTTTTTTGTAAAGATTTAAATAACATGCACTTGAACCAACCATAAAATTAACTTGGCACACAGGAGATTAGCACTGTGGCACTGGGTGCATTGTATGGGTGGCAGCTTAAGAGTTAATATCTCAATGTTTAACATTTTGGTGCCTGATTCGGAATTACACAGACACAGAAAAAACTTGGGCAATTGCCATCTGGTTTGTTCCTGAAATGTCAAGTAATATACAACTGACATCTAACTAAAGGGGGAGATATATTATTTTACATTAGATAGCTTAGATAGATACCGAGATGTGATTGGTCGAGAGCTTGTCACATGATATCAATTGCGAGGATCCAAATTGTTATATTTTCCTAGCCGGTTATATTTTACCAGCTGGTGAAATGAATATATTTTTAATCAATGCATGTCGCCCTCTTGAGGACTGTGTATGTCACCAATTACACACATGTGAATGTAAAATCATATTCTATATAATAATATTAACATGCAGATTATTCTATGTATTGATTTTGTTATTGTTTGTGAAAAGTAATGGAGAAAATGAAATATCATTGGAGAGAGAGAAAAAAGAAAAAAAACTTGTCAAATGTGGTCTAGCGCCATCTTTTGTTTAAAACATTATAGGAATATCTTCAACACTCATTGCCATTGGTCTTTTCTGTTACAATATTTTAAAGTCGCAAACCGATGCAACTTTTAAGTTCTCAAAAGTTTAGTTTAGTTATTGCGTAGTATATTGTATGTAGTGTTTATACCGTGTATACATGAATTACATAGGTTCACATTTAGTTTATATTGAATAAACTTGTGATCAAATGAGTTTGTATTTCATATCCATTTGAGTTGTCCATAATGCATCCCATGAAAAAAAAAAAGAGATTACATGGACAAAATATGAGGCAAATAGTTTTTTAAAATATTTGTTTTAATGCCTTTTTATGTTCATGCCTTCTTCATGCATGCATGTTTCATGCTTTATTTGATGTAAATAGTAAAAGTTCTTTTGTATTTTTTAGCTGTGAATGTAAAATCATATTCTATATAATAATATTAACATGCAGATTATTTTATGTATTGATTTTGTTATTGTTTGTTATTATAATTTTTGTTATTGTTTGTGAAAAGCAATGGAGAAAATAAAATATCATTGAAAACAAAAAAAAATACACCATTACCAAGGGTCATTTTTTGTTTTCAATATTTTTTTTTCATGAATTTTTTTTTACCCCTTGAAATTATTTTTTCCACATTTTTTTTCTTCCCCCAATAAATGCTTTTTTCGGCAAGAATTTGTTTCTTCTTCTCCCTTTAAATTATTTTTCAAATGTTTTTTTTTTTAATAAGAATTTTTTTTCTTTCTTGAATTATTTCAAAATATTATTTTTCAGTCAATTTTTTATTTTTTTGCACTTCTTTTTCTAAAATTTACATTGTCACCGAAAAAAGAAAATGAAAACAATTTCGGGGGGAAAAAAAAGATGGACCCTCCCCCCAAAAAAAAATCAAACCAAGGCTGTCTAATATAACAGTTATTGACTGGCAGGGGGTATATAACATTCTTTGGACCTAAAAGGAGTTATATTTTCCCTCGTGACCATATTTTCCCTCAGCGCTGTGCGCTTTGGGAAAATATAACCACTTAATTGGGAAATATAACTCCCTTCAGCAGTCCAAATAATGTTATATTACACCCCCTGCCAGTAAATAACTGTATAATATTCCACATACAAAGAATCTTGCGCTATGATTGGTCAAAAGTAAATCACGTGATGAAAGATAGTTCGCCCATCATTGATGGGGGAAGAAAAGTTCGCTGCACTGTGTAGATAGTAGTACTATCTACACAGTACAACACACTTTTACTGAAGATTAAAAGTACTCTCTACACGGTGCAACCAACGCATTTCCTTCTATACGTTGCGCATATGTACGTAAAGTACTGCATGCAATGTACGTATCATACACCATTTGCTAGCTGTTAATTGATGATTTGTTGCTCTAAAATGACGGAAGAATTGAAATGTTTCCGATGTGGAATATAAAGCAAATAATCACATTTTGGTTTCAGGCGATGGCAAACTATCACTTCCTCGGCGATCTGAATGTATACGCTATCTTTCTTCAGCTACGCTTTGGAAAGATAGCTACATCCCGATCGCCTCGGAAGTGATAGTTTGTCCCATCACCTTCACCAACAGTAATTATTTGCTTACTACCGGTATACTTTCTCGAAAGCAGTGCTAAGCATGGCAACTAATACATAAGCACAGTATTTTTTTTTTATAAAGTTGCAGCAAATTGATCAGTGCTATTAGGATAAATCAATTTGAAAACATACACATTATCAAATTCCTTTGTTTGAAAAAGAGCAACAATTATTTAACTTTAATTGGGATCTAGGGAACAGAAAAATGAGAAAGAAACCAGTAAAGTAAGGTATTAGAAATAAAGAGAGATTATTATTTAGTACAGTTATTCACATGTGAATAAAAAGTTTAAAAAATTACAGGCAATTTAATGTCAAGAAATGTGTCAAATGTTATTGTAAAGTAATAGCAATGAGACCTTGCACTGAACATAAGATAATTGTAGGTATGATAAAAGTGTAGGTAGGAAAGAATAAAATTGCAAAATGCAAGAAAGTTTGAGGAAAAATGTTGAGTGCATATAAAAGGTTTAGAGTATTCAAATTCAATGAATTATATTCCCTTTGACAAGATATTGTTGAGCATGGTTTTATCTACATTGTGCATGAACTGGTACAGTACAACACTGTTTGAACATTTTAGACATCTAATTCTGTGGAACAAAATATGACATGTGGGGGTTAAGGATAAAACACACACAAGAAGGTGAACTACTTACTAATACTCCTTTCTTTGCTTTCCCTTCCCCAGCCTTCAATAGGCATGAATCAAATACAAAGTCAAATAAAGGTCAAATCCAAATTCCAACACAATGGCAGAATAAAACAAAGGTCAAATCCAAAGCAAATACAAGTACAGTATAATAATGGTGGGATCCAAATCCAAAGTGAACTTTTAAAAAAGTATGTGATTTCAAGGTTAAGTCTTGCTACAAATAGGATGTTAGGTATGGACTATTTCAGTGTTGTAGGTGGCAAATCTTTATCAAATATGATGTACTACAGGTTTGCCCTGAAACATAAACAATGACATACTGGCCTATAATATTATTGTAGTGAATACATTTGTGATCTTGAGATTGCTGTAATAGGCACTGTCAATATAACTCATTGCCAATGTTAATCATTGTCACTGGTATAATTGGTATTGTCATTGCCCTTGTCATTGGTATGGTCTTTGCCCTACTCACTGTCATTGGTATGGTCTTTGCCCTACTCACTGTCATTGGTATGGTCTTTGCCCTACTCACTGTCATTGGTATGGTCTTTGCCCTACTCACTGTCATTGGTATGGTCTTTGCCCTACTCACTGTCATTGGTATGGTCTTTGCCCTACTCACTGTCATTGGTATGGTCTTTGCCCTACTCACTGTCATTGGTATGGTCTTTGCCCTACTCACTGTCATTGGTATGGTCTTTGCCCTACTCACTGTCATTCTCACTGTTCTTGTCCTTGTCCTTGTCAATGTCATTGGTATGGTCTTTGCCCTACTCACTGTCATTGGTATGGTCTTTGCCCTACTCACTGTCATTGGTATGGTCTTTGCCCTACTCACTGTCATTGGTATGGTCTTTGCCCTACTCACTGTCATTGGTATGGTCTTTGCCCTACTCACTGTCATTGGTATGGTCTTTGCCCTACTCACTGTCATTGGTATGGTCTTTGCCCTACTCACTGTCATTGGTATGGTCTTTGCCCTACTCACTGTCATTGGTATGGTCTTTGCCCTACTCACTGTCATTGGTATGGTCTTTGCCCTACTCACTGTCATTGGTATGGTCTTTGCCCTACTCACTGTCATTGGTATGGTCTTTGCCCTACTCACTGTCATTGGTATGGTCTTTGCCCTACTCACTGTCATTGGTATGGTCTTTGCCCTACTCACTGTCATTGGTATGGTCTTTGCCCTACTCACTGTCATTGGTATGGTCTTTGCCCTACTCACTGTCATTGGTATGGTCTTTGCCCTACTCACTGTCATTGGTATGGTCTTTGCCCTACTCACTGTCATTCTCACTGTTCTTGTCCTTGTCCTTGTCAATGTCATTGGTATGGTCTTTGCCCTACTCACTGTCATTGGTATGGTCTTTGCCCTACTCACTGTCATTGGTATGGTCTTTGCCCTACTCACTGTCATTGGTATGGTCTTTGCCCTACTCACTGTCATTGGTATGGTCTTTGCCCTACTCACTGTCATTGGTATGGTCTTTGCCCTACTCACTGTCATTGGTATGGTCTTTGCCCTACTCACTGTCATTCTCACTGTTCTTGTCCTTGTCCTTGTCAATGTCATTGGTATGGTCTTTGCCCTACTCACTGTCATTGGTATGGTCTTTGCCCTACTCACTGTCATTGGTATGGTCTTTGCCCTACTCACTGTCATTGGTATGGTCTTTGCCCTACTCACTGTCATTGGTATGGTCTTTGCCCTACTCACTGTCATTGGTATGGTCTTTGCCCTACTCACTGTCATTGGTATGGTCTTTGCCCTACTCACTGTCATTCTCACTGTTCTTGTCCTTGTCCTTGTCAATGTCATTGGTATGGTCTTTGCCCTACTCACTGTCATTGGTATGGTCTTTGCCCTACTCACTGTCATTGGTATGGTCTTTGCCCTACTCACTGTCATTGGTATGGTCTTTGCCCTACTCACTGTCATTCTCACTGTTCTTGTCCTTGTCCTTGTCAATGTCATTGGTATGGTCTTTGCCCTACTCACTGTCATTGGTATGGTCTTTGCCCTACTCACTGTCATTGGTATGGTCTTTGCCCTACTCACTGTCATTGGTATGGTCTTTGCCCTACTCACTGTCATTGGTATGGTCTTTGCCCTACTCACTGTCATTCTCACTGTTCTTGTCCTTGTCCTTGTCAATGTCATTGGTATGGTCTTTGCCCTACTCACTGTCATTGGTATGGTCTTTGCCCTACTCACTGTCATTGGTATGGTCTTTGCCCTACTCACTGTCATTGGTATGGTCTTTGCCCTACTCACTGTCATTCTCACTGTTCTTGTCCTTGTCCTTGACAATGTCATTGGTATGGTCTTTGCCCTACTCACTGTCATTGGTATGGTCTTTGCCCTACTCACTGTCATTGGTATGGTCTTTGCCCTACTCACTGTCATTGGTATGGTCTTTGCCCTACTCACTGTCATTGATATGGTCTTTGCCCTACTCACTGTCATTGGTATGGTCTTTGCCCTACTCACTGTCATTCTCACTGTTCTTGTCCTTGTCCTTGTCAATGTCATTGGTATGGTCTTTGCCCTACTCACTGTCATTCTCACTGTTCTTGTCCTTGTCCTTGTCAATGTCATTGGTATGGTCTTTGCCCTACTCACTGTCATTCTCACTGTTCTTGTCCTTGCCCTTGTCAATGTCATTGGTATGGTCTTTGCCCTACTCACTGTCATTCTCACTGTTCTTGTCCTTGTCCTTGTCCCTGTCAATGTCATTGGTATGGTCTTTGCCTTACTCACTGTCATTCTCACTGTTCTTGTCCTTGCCCTTGTCAATGTCATTGGTATGGTCTTTGCCCTACTCACTGTCATTCTCACTGTTCTTGTCCTTGTCCTTGTCAATGTCATTGGTATGGTCTTTGCCCTACTCACTGTCATTTTCACTGTTCTTGTCCTTGTCCTTGTCAATGTCATTGGTATGCAGAGCTGCCAACCTCCAGAACAGAAAATCAGTAATCACAAGGCTCAAAATCAGTAATTTTAGGTATAAATCATTTTCTATGCTGCGCTATGAATCTAAAAGAAACGGCACGCCAACACTGCGCGGACGCATGAGTATCTGAAATTTTTGGTGACTTTACTCACACAAAGTTGTTAAATATTGAGTTTCAGATCATCACAACACAGTTTTCCATGAAAAATGGCTCCTATTAGGGAATACTTGATACTTTTCCGTCTTTCTCAGCGATCATATTAAAAAAAAAAAAAAAAAAAAAAAAAAATCCGTAATTTTAGACAACATTCCGTAATTCCGTAATGGTCGTTAATTTCCGTACCAATTACGGGAAATCCGTACTAGTTGGCAGCTCTGGGTATGGTCTTTGCCCTACTCACTGTCATTCTCACTGTTCTTGTCCTTGTCCTTGTCACTGTCATTGGTATGGTCTTTGCCCTGCTCACTGTCATTCTCACTGTTCTTGTCCTTGCCCTTGTCAATGTCATTGGTATGGTCTTTGCCCTACTCACTGTCATTCTCACTGTTCTTGTCCTTGCCCTTGTCAATGTCATTGGTATGGTCTTTGCCCTACTCACTGTCATTCTCACTGTTTTTGTCCTTGCCCTTGTCCCTGTCAATGTCATTGGTATGGTCTTTGCCCTACTCACTGTCATTCTCACTGTTCTTGTCCTTGACCTTGTCAATGACACTGTTGATGGCATTTTTGCCAGTCAAAATGTATTGTATATCCTACCTTGCTACTGTCCTTGTTATTGTCCTTGTTATAGTCTTTTCCACTTGAGAAGAACTCTAGAAGAAATCCCCCCTGGAGAGAGGACCCTCATCGACTTCATAAGTAGAAGTAGAAATATATGCAAAACATCTTGGTTCTACAAAAACACCAATCCCATTCCCTACACATCATGTCCGAACATCTTCCTTTCTGCCATTATTATTATGTTTTTAAATCTACATTTGAGGAACCTAAAGCTTTAGAAGACATACCCACTAGAGGTGAAGAGAAAGCTTACCTTCTTGATGAAGTAGAAGTAGGGTACTTCTACACCCAGCAAGGTACCTTGGATGTGCCCAAAGCTATCCTGGAGAACCACACCATGCTCCAAGGTTGTGAAGAGAGATACCACCATCATCTCAGGCTATGGACACACAACAAGATCAACTCAATTTTAATTGATAGTATAGTGTAACTGAACGACCATCACTCTCATGTAGAGGTGTCATGCCTTTTTCCAACTAAAGACTAACATACATAACATTTTAAAGCATACCAACTACCAATCACCTAAACTTACAAATCTCTTCCATGTTAATTGATAGTGTAATTATAATTTCAATGTATCTTTATAGAAGTAAGAAGTTTATAGAAGTTTTTTGGGTGGTTGGTACATTTTGATATGGATCTTATTTTTCATGTAACTACCGGTATTCATAACCTCAATATCAAAACAAATTCAACTGCAACCCACTTTCTGCTCAAGAAGTCAAATCTGGTCATTGTATACATGAATAATATTGGATTGGATTTGTTTTGATTGACTGGGTTTTGTATCTTCATTCTGTAAATACAGTTCCGTCATCATAGACAATGATATGTGGTTTCAAAATTACACAAAGAAAATAGAAATCTGTGATAGCATGGTCTATACAAAATATATGGTGAATGGCTACAGCCAGAGATGCCATTGAGAATCATACACGTTTCCTCAACTTTATAGCGAAGCAAGCATAGCAAGGGTAGCGCACAACAGCTGGGGGTCTAGGGGTTTTGTGCTTCCATAGTTTAAAAAAAAAAACAAGTTGCAAAACTTGCAATGCATGTAATGTATGTAAACATGCTTTTAAGGAACTATAAAATCGTTTATTCATACAAAACACACTAGAAAAGATATGATATTATGTACGCGGGAATCTCGCTGTCCAGTACATAAATACAAAAGTCATATATTTGGTCACCTTTATGCACAAATATAAGGATATTCGGGCATCTCGTTGTCCACAATCATCCTGTTTGAGTGAGTGAAGCTAACAAAGCATGATAAAAATGTAATTTTGATTTAAAAAAATATATACTCTGGCACATTGCTGCTCTACTGGGACAATAGAGAAATTCTTGCACCTTGTTGTCCAATGATGTCGGTATTCAGGCACTTCGCTGCCTGAAATCAAACTGTTTCTAATGATGTTGCGAGCGAGGGGAAAAAAGGTGCTTACATGTACATGTCTTTAAGATTTTTGAAATTTTGTTTTCACAAAATTGACGTTTATTTCATGATGGCCGGATCCAGAAATAGATGTTTAATTTATTTCTCTTGTGGCACCCAGGTTTAAAAAGGCTGCATTAGAGGATGGCGATGTTGGATTATTCACTATGAACATGACTGACAAAGAAAGCGGACAAAATATACAGTTCCTCAAGTAGACAAAGGAACATCCCTTCACTGCTATTATGTAAAAAGGTGAATATGCATGTGACACCGGTTCTACACATTTTTACATAATAGCAGTGAAGGGATGTTCCTTTGTCTACCCGAGGACTGTATATTTTGTCCGCTTTCTTTGTCAGTCATGTTCATAGTGATTGTTTATTCTGATCACTTCCTGAGAGTATGTGTCCATCTAGTAGGTCTTCAAGTTGATGTAATTGTTCATCTAGCTGAAGTTCTGCTCCATAATTGGAGCAGTAATGATGATTGTCAGACATTCCTTGACAACTTTTCCTATTAACATGGGATATCCATCAAGCACAATTAAAAAGAGCACAAACAGCTTTCTCATCAACATACGAGAGTGGCGATGTGGGATCATTGTTTATCCTGATCACCTCCTGAGAGTATGTCTCCATCTTGTTTGTCTTCAAGTTGATGTAATTGTTCATCTAGCTGAAGTTCTTCTCCACAAAATCACTTCCATTACACCACATACAAATTAGGAATCCAGGTCGCTTTATCTTCTGGACATAGATTCAGAGAAAATCCCCTTGCTCATTTTACATCTCAAGCCATGACCATCTCTACTTGTTGTCTATTTTTCCTCAATCTCCTTTGCATTCCCTTCTTCTTCTCTTTCTTCTTTTGCCAAAATTCAAACAGACATGATGCATTAAATGGTCGGAGAGAAAGAGAGAAATGGACAGAGATTTTTCTACGTTTTTCCTGAACCATTTGTATTTTGAAGAAAAATACAGAATTCCAGAAAAATCAGGAAAAATGGCATCTTCTCTGTACAGCACAAGTAATGTCTAGTGGTGTCTAGAGTGGCTGATATACAAATAATTCATGTGTGCGAGAGCATTACTAAATATGCTTTGCATGCAGGTTAAGTCACGATAGGATAATATATAAGACTTGTTGAGTTCATTGTCCGTCTCATTGTGACTTAACGATATACTTGCGCTCTGGTAATGATAGAAAATAATTCTCACAGAATCCAACAAAACTTACACTGAATGTTCAAGAATCAATGACATGCATCAAACGATTTTGGTAGAAAATGTTTAGGGGCTGAGTAATGAGCATAGAAAGACAAGAAAATCAAGGTAGGTAGGCCCAACACCATGTGCTTTACACAGGTCCCTACGTGCAAATGAGAGTTGTGGTTTTTAATGAAAATACTTTCCAGCAAACTTTTTGTGAGGTTGTTTTTATTTTACTGGTTCAAACAATTAAATCAATCTGCTGCAGGATAAACAATCCAGAATGAATTATAGCCATGTTCTCTCGACATACGATGCCCATACCAGAGCTCAAGATTTAAAAGCTTTAACCCTTACTGTACTGGGGGGGGCCGGGGGGGCCTGGGAGGCCCCCCCCCCCCCCTCGACATTTTTGAAGATTGCGCCACAACCGCTCGAAATTTTGAATTGTCGTTTCATGACTTTTTTTCCTCAAGTCTTACGCACATTTTGATACCATTTTCGTCGAAATCGGATATACCTGTAAGGTGTTACATAACATTTAGTATGCGCATGTCATCAAAAAAGTGCTATAATTGCATATATTCATGTACAAGCAGAAATGTGAAGATATGAATTGATATCAAATTGCTTTTATATGTTTCTCAAAGTAACTGGATGTATTTCAGAACAAAAGAATACATTAGAAATAAAACAGTAGATATAATAAGAAATAAAAAACAATAAAATACATGAGAAAATAAATAGTTCAAAATCGCATCAAATTTGCATAAATTATCATTATTAATTACATCAAATAACTATTTTGTGTTAGAAAAGAAGTTTCATATGATTAATGAGTTTCAACATTCAAAAAGTGGAGTCTGACAATTTTTGTAATGATTCTACTTCCCTATATATATATTTCCAGATTTGATATTCATGAATGCGTATTCATAATTTATGCAAATTAACCTATGCATTTTCAAATATCATAAAAATAATGAAACCTCATGAATATGAGATGAAGGAAACATTTATTCAATACATTTTCAAGATTCTTCATGAGTCTACGGACAAATATGTAGAGTTTTCTGTAAAATGCATAAAATTAGCATTTTGCATAATTAATTAGGCTATAACGACAAAAATTTGCATATTAGGAAAAAATTAATTATACCATTTTGTTCCTTACGTAAATATCTACAAACGTGCAAATGTTCGCGTTCATCGGACATTCGACGGCCGAGGTCTCCCAGGCCCCACCCCCCCCCCCCCCCCCCCCCCCAGTCAGAGAGTGCTCGAAATAGCCCAGTACAGTAAGGGTTAACGAACTGCAGTGCATATCTCTAATGTACAAACTATAAACAGGTATTATTCTATTCATAAGACAGGCCTACAATATGAATATAATGTCAAAAAATGTACTACAAACCCGAGTAAAATTGTACATGTGACTTGAATAAAGGTTAGCTATTAGCTACATTCTAGAGCCCATCTCAAAATATAGAATATCATGTATAATAATATGTGAGGCCTTTCCTCACATTCATTATACAGGTGGCATTTTAAAGGGACTTGGTAACATTGTTCAGATGAGAGAAAATAGTGCTAAGGTAGTGACTTCAATGCTAGATGTACAATTAAAGATAATCTGAAAGTTTGAGTAAAAACGGACCATTATTGATGATAAAAATTGGGAAACACTGATCTGATCGATTCCTTAATTCTCCCAACTATACTATCACAATTTAATTACAATTTAGGTAAATGTAAATCGTCACAAAGCATTAAATTGGCTCTATATACCATTCCAGACATTTAAGTGTTGACAGTTTTTTTAAAGCCTGTCTTCTGTCTGATTTTCAAGAAAAAACGGTTGGGAAAATTAAAAAATAGTTGGGAGAATTTACTGTTAATCACTGTTAGAGGGTGTTGCATAGTGACGCCTTCAAAGAAAACCATAAATATCTTTGTGGTTTGAGAATTTTCTCAGGATTTTTTGCCTGTTAGAGGGTAGGTACAGTAGAAGGAATATAATAAGTAACATTTCATAAAAAATTTCACAGTTTTTTCATCAGCCTTCAACAATGTTACTGAGTCACTTTGCCAAAAGAGGCTGTTATGACAGGTTTGACGGCATGTAGCTTTGCAGCTCTCCTACCTGTGTATTGACTATGGTGCTAAGAAGGGAAGCTGCCTTCCTAGGGGTAGTACTGGTCTCCTCATTCTGGGACAGCTTAGCCTCGCATACCAAGAGCTTGGGTTCGTGGGCATCCCAGAAGATATTGGTGGGGTAACGGCCTGCTACGTCCTGGGCGGCTTCCTCACGACCCCTAAGGAGATTGATCAAAAGAAAAGTGTGAATATATATCTAGAAACTAGGGGTATCATGGGTCATGAAATTGCAGACACACCGGTATCATTTTAGGGGCACCAGTCTTACTAGGTGGATGAAATGCAAATTAACAAGGCTATTGATTATTATGAGGAGGGTGTGGGGACAGAGTTCTACCCTTCACTAACAATCCCTTTTTCCATTCTATATTTCACTGGAAAGGGGGGGGGGGGGGAGCGTGGGGGAGCATGCCCAAATCAAAGTCAGGGTCAGGTCAGGTTGGTGTTAGGCTCTAGGGTCAATTAAAGGTAACTTGTGTGGTGGGGTATTCTGCAAAGTTTTCCAAGTCGAGTTACCTTTCTGCATCGGTGATGTCATCATCCTTGCTAAGAGGCTCATCCTCCTGGTCACCATGACCTGTCTTGAGGTCAAAGAAACCCAAGGTGTCCAGATCAGGGTCCCACACATAGAGTTTGGGGTCAGTGGTGCCATCACTCTGTGTAAACAAAATGCAGATAAGTTTTGCTAGAGTGATACAAGTAAAGAGCTCCTTACAGTTAAGACTGCACACAATAATATATCTCTATCAAACAAAATGTCTTGCACACAGTTTAAAGGTAGAGACATCACAAAATTGGTATCCACTGGTCCACAACATACTTGGTGCTCAAATATCAAGTGAAGATTATTTCAGAAAAAAGATACTAAGGTAAATTATCTGCTGCCAAGGTTTATCAATCTATCAATGCAGAATCGTAGTAATTTTGTTTGTCCTTTCTGTGGTACTGTATGCTTGGTATGATGTAAAGAGCGTTATGCAGTAGGAAGTTCCTTTTGGGGGATAGTAAACAAATATACCATGCACTGAGAGGCTCTAGTTTAAATTATGGATCAAGGTGGCAGGAATAGCACTATTTTCTGAGGGGCGTAGCCCCAAAAAAATAGTGTTATTTCTGTCGCCGAGGAATCCTGAATTTTAACTAGTGGCTTGAAATAGTGCATGATATATTTGTTTTATATTTTTCAAACCAATCTCCATAAAAATAATAATAATAATAATTATGTTAACTGTCACTGAAGTAGTGTATATTGCAGGTGCTCTGGCTGGTGAGAGCAGCGCAGATGGACATACCGCGACCGATAGCACATTGATCTTGATCGATCGCATATATATGACGTCATCCATGGTATAGTTTGCACTATACCATGGATGACATCACGGTTACATCATAGCAATGTTATGTTGGGTCACATGATGCTCTGTTGACCAATCACTTAACAGGATTTCATTGATCAAAAATATGAATTCTTCTAGATAAACTCACAGTACAGAATGTCATATATTGGAATAATTCATACCTTGGAGATGATGATGGCCAGCTTTGTACTGTTACAGTTAGCCTTAGCCATGAGAATGCTTCCCATGCCTGGTATAACATCCATCAAGTTCTTAGGAGCATTGTGAGGCTTAGCCTCTCTGGTGAACAAGACCAGATTATAGTACAATGATGTCAAACAATATGTCCACATATTTTAAGAAAAATCATGGTTAATTCATATATGTATCTCACTTTGTAGACATCCACGTATGAAAGAGTAGAATTTATCTCCTCACTGTTTTAATTCTGGAATATCTTCTTTAAAAAAAAAAAATTAATGAACAAAGGAAACAATGGAAAGCATATTAATGTACATATTATTCTTACAGAATGATAATTAGAAAAAGAAGATAAAACCTCTTCTATAGATAAAAAATGACAAAAACAAGAAATCAAAATTGTTCCCAGTACCCTATTTTTGTGTTTGCTCTAAATCATTTACAAATTGCATATGTGATCTCTGACATTGAGAGTATAGTAAATTTCTTTCCAGTAAATTCACATTTCCTTTAATTACTGTAAACGTTTAGAGGAATAGTATTTCATACAAATTTAATGTTTGGCAAATTTCAACCTGTGAAAAATGAGACAGCTTACCTCCTTGACACATCATACATCTTCACAAATCCTCCTGAAGTTCCAACAACTAGGTAATTCCCCATCATATCCATGGTACAGGGCTCCCCTTCATTCTCATTCATGGAGATGAGCTGCTTCACAGTGCCCTGCAACCAGCATAACAATGGAAATGAAGGGTAATTAACAGGACTGGTTATTTATTTCACTGAATGATGTACATGTACCTGGCCATATGTTACAGGGCATATCATGGACAACTTGGAGTGAGACTCTGGCAGAGGAACTGAGACTGCTAAATCTTCTTCATGCTAATGCTATGGACTGGAAGTCATGGGCCTTGATAGAAAGTCAACGTCTAACCCCAAATGTAAAGGGGAAAAACAGATGATAAATGAAAATCTTCCAAACTTCTAAAGAGGAACACCAATTATTGTTTAAACTCTACTTCTTTGGTATGGCATTCTCCAATAAAGGAATTTAGTATTATCTCATCCTAAGCTTAAACTAGCTGGAACTGTACTCCACAACAAAGTCAAACATTTTCAAAAATTAAATTATCTTGAGATGAGTTCTGGAAATTATTTCCAAAATGAGACTAAAACTTTGAAAGCTACATACCTGGAATGTCCTGACTTGTATCTTTCCTGGTTCCGTGGTATAGGCATTTTGCTCATGGATACGAACCATCTTGGAGTCAGTTGAGAAGGTCCCTGTCGGTCAAAGGATTTGGGATATTACTATCAAATATATGTACTTAAAATTGTCTGTTTACAAATCTTTGTGATTTAATACCCTATTGGCTCTCAGCAGATGACATGCATGTTATGTTAACCCTGTGGATACTACTGCTTACTTTTCATCTCACAAAGACCTACAGAAGCAAGAGTTAAAAGGATAACATGTTGCACTGATTCGGTTAAACAAATCGGACTATGCTTCACCTCTTTTAGGTGCCATGGAACAGGGTGGATGGAAACAAATTAGAGAAGTATTTTTGGCATAATCTATTTTCCAAGGAATGTAGACTTTATTAAGTCTTTCATTCACCAAAATTATAAAGAAATTAATAAAACTGCATTATTTGTGTGAAAAATATTGAATTGTTATGTATGGAATCACTTGAAATACCATAAGGAATCCAACAAGTATATTGCACCTTTAACAACCACTGACATTCATGGTAAATAACACATTCAGTATATACAGTAGGTTTGCGGTTGCACCATGTGTGTGAGAGAGAGAGAGGTTTGAGGAGTCCTGAAAAGGACTCTGACTCGGTAATCTTTCTTGGAGGAGTGTAGTCCTGAAAAGGACTGTTTGTTATCTTTCTTAGCATATAGTTCTCAGGAGAACTATAGCGCTTGGAGAACGTTTTGAACAGGTTGACTATTTTGCTCGGTCTCCATGGTGAATTTGATGCTCGGGGCATCAAATTCACCACAGCATCACCCGAGCATCAAATTCACCACAGCATCACCCGAGCATCAAATTCACCATGGAGACCGAGCAAAACAACAGCATCCCCTTCCTAGACGTTCTCGTTACCAAATCACCATCCGGCAAGCCCGCTCATCAAGTCTACAGGAAACCCACACACACCGATAGATATCTTCACTACAGATCCTTCCACCATCCATCCGTACTACAATCAGTCCCCAACGCCCTCATCCGCCAAGCCCATCAACTCAGCGATGCAGACCATCTAGACCAGGAAATCCAGCATGTCACCACAGCCCTAACTAGGATCAACAAATACCCAAGACATAAGATCAAATCCAAGACTCCCGCCAACAAGCCCGTAGCTAACTCCACCCCTGAAGAGAACCAACCCGCACCTACACCACCGAAGCAAACTATTGTTCTTCCCTATATCGGTCAAGCCTCTCACAAGATTCAACGTATCCTTCAAGCAGCAGACATCCAAATTCGACACAGTTCCTCCAACAAACTCCATTCAATACTCTACTCCCACAAAGACAAGCATCCAAACCACAAGAAAGCTGGAGTCTACAAAATACCATGCGAATGTGGAAAAGTCTACATTGGTGAAACGGGGAGAAATCTGGAAACAAGACTCAAGGAGCACAGAACCAGCTTCAGACTCAGCGATTGGGATAAGTCCGCCATCGTCAAACACGCCCAGCAACACGAACACACCATCGAATGGGATAACAGTCATCTCATCTCCATAATGAAACACTGGCATACACGCCGAATCCGAGAAGCCATCGAAATTCACCGCCACAACACCGTGCCCCAAGACTCAGGACTATACATCAACGACATCTGGAAACCTCTCATCAACAAGTACCCGGTCACTCCTCCTCCACCACCGCCTCCAGCACCGCCTCCAGCACCGCCTCCAGCATCACCCTCACCACCCCGACAGACACCCGTACATCAACCACTGCCACCCGCCGAACCCTCAAAGCAGCCACCAGCCTCACAGGTACAATGCACAGCAGACGACAACAGACTACAACGCCGCCTACGTCGGGGACACACACAGCGTCTCGCCGACAACACACCCCACTCATCGACTCGAAACTCTCCTAAGTCCGCAACCCGGAGACTCCAGCCCAGACGGATAATTAGACGAATTACCAGCCGACCATCCATGCCCGGGCCCCGATGACTCAAGCCGACACGGTCACCTATTTTTCCCTGACGTCCGCACACCGGTGACTTAAGCTCACGCACGCCAGCTATTCCCCACTCCTGACGACGGATAGTCAACTTGTTCGAAACGTCGAGCCACTCATCTTCTCCAAGCGCTATAGTTCTCCTGAGAACTATATGCTAAGAAAGATAACAAACAGTCCTTTTCAGGACTACACTCCTCCAAGAAAGATTACCGAGTCAGAGTCCTTTTCAGGACTTCTCAAACCTCTCTCTCTCTCACACACATGGTGCAACCGCAAACCTACTGTATATCTACATCACCATGCAAGCCGACACTTACAAGCAGCATCTTACATTCAGTATATACTATCAATGTAACACTGCCATTCCCATTGTCATTGATATTGTCAATGACAAAGTGAATGTCATTTACTGATCTATTTATCTTGCCTGTTGCCCTGATGGTTTGGCTGACCTCATAGACTACTGCCTGCTTGCCGTTCCATACAGCAACATGGTCCTATTATGGCAAAACAGAGGGGAAGGGGCAAAGAAAATTATGTTATAATAAAGAGGTCAAACAATATCTGCTCCATTTTTAATAAAAAATTCTGAGATCTTAATAATTCTACTGTTTGAATGAAACACACAGGCCATTGCAAAGCTCTACTTGTGTCTTTCTTATCAGAATAAACCACGACACATACAGTCAAATCCATCTCCTAAGGCCAACCAAAAAAAACTTTGAATATGTCCTCCTAGACATGTGACCTTCCTTGATAGTTTATACAACACATATTTCTCCCTCAAGCTACACAATACGAATGACTGCTATGGTTGGGATGAATTTACAGAGAAGTGGCTACAAAGACAGGTTTGACTGTTTTTAATTCTTTGGTACATTTGTAGAGGATGGCTCATGTCTTATGATCACATAAGCTGTCCAAATGATTTGTTGCACAGTCTATAAACAGTATAAAAAGGTCTGTCTGGCAAATATCCCACTTAGCAGGATATCACAAATCCTTACCTTTGTGTTGCATATGCCCTTGATATGTATATCTGTCTTGATATCATGATGAGAGCCATTAGGAAAGACATCCACTGAGAGAGCACTGGGTCCAGCCTGGACTACTGCAACCTGCAATCAGAGAGGACAATCATAAAACACTGATGGAATAATCTGACTCATTATAATAAATCCAAAGATTTAAATCTAATCTCCCCAGAGCAGAACAAGACAAGATATTTATGACCTAATGTACTACATGATGCATATCTCTAACGCCAGTAACAGGATAGCAAATGCTAGTAGATAGTCCCTATATAATGTAGCCTTTGAATATATGGATGTTCCTGAGTGATGTACATTAACTAATAACAAGTGGGTGAACAACTGCATGTCAATTTGACTTCATCTATTTATGTATTTGAGCCATAAAAGTGGCCAAGGATTTTACCTAAAAAAGGGTAAATACATGTATGATATCAAATCTATATATCTACATGTCACGCCAAACAACTTGCTTCTTATAAAATAAAAAAAGTTTCATAAAATGACCAGCTACATGTATTTCATTCAGCAAAATGGTACATTTGTACCCATCCAGGTACAATACATATTTTTGTAATGAAATACAATACTTAATAATACAAAACATATTTAAAGTGTCTTATCACAAAGCAGATACACAGCGCTTATGGAAATAAAAAATACTACACATTGCAAGAGATAGTATTGACCATGTAGAGATATACACAAAAGGCACATAACAAATGACAAAAATAACAAAAGAATTAAAAGTATGAAAGAACAAAAGATCAATTAATTGCATAAAATTAATCAATTAAATACATGTTCTTCTGGAGTGAATTCAACATGATTGAAAAGGATTACAGACCTGATCCTTCATACTGGCACTCATGATGTGTTCATTGAGGATCACCACCCCAGCAAAGCTATTGGTAGCCAGAAGATCCCTCCTGGACCCCCACTTGATCTGCCCCAGCTGCCCCTCAAGGTTACAGGGGGCCTGCAGCTTCCACTTGGTCTCCCCCTCCTGTCTACGCCCCAAGACACCTGGAACAGGGGAATAGCGCCACATGGCTAACCGGCCCCTGTCTGTACCTCCTGCCAGTATACCTGGATTCATGAAACAAGTATCAAACCAGTAGCTTATAAATGTTGTATGAGCTTTAAACATTACATTTCTATATCTGTTGCAATATCTACCTATTGATTACATTAATAACTCTTACTTGCTTTATCTAAATGAGATTTTTTTTATAGTTTTCATAGAGATGATTTTTTTTAATGTTGACCATTGTTAAGAATGAGTTACAGGACCTGACAGCAACAACAGTTTCAGTGCAAACAAGAAATGACTATTATCATCATCGTCATCATCATCATCATCATCATCATTATCATCATCATCACCATGATCATCGCCATCATCATTACTATCAATATCATGATCATCTTCATAATTATCATTATCACCCCCATCACAATCATCATCACCACCACCTTAATCATTGCTTGTTATGAAAAAGTGGCATCTTACCCTTTTTTGAAGAGAATGCAACACAGGTGATATTTTCACCCATCTCAAAGCCTACATTCTTATCCAGAGCAAGAACATAGTTATCATCCTTATCAAGATCCCACATCCTGATGGGGAGTGGGGGGGGGGGGGGGGGGGGGGGAGAGAAGAAGGAAAGACAAATGTGAAGAGAGACATAGATGAGAGATGAGTGAATGGGAGAAAAGACATATAAAATAAATATTATATTGATATGTAATTAACTAAAACATAACAAAGCACATCAAAAAATGTCTTATCAAAGTTTCCCCAAAATTCATAATCTAGAGAATGCAGTGAAATTCGCATAGGTAATGCAAAGTAAAATTGGAAAAGAGCTTAATACATTCTTTAAATGTTCTTTTTCGAGGATGACTTGAATACAGTAGATTGTTTGAACATAGTTTAAATAATAAACTTGGGTCCGATACATTAAAACTTTGTACTTTGAAATTTACCAATTAGTTTTCAGCAAGATGAAAATATCTGTTACCTAGCTTTTTGTACCATAAAACATTCAACTGCAATGCAAAAGAATATATATATTTTTTTTTTTTTTTTTTTTTTTTTATTATATCTGCATTTTTCCAAATATAATATAACTGAATAACAAAGAACATATAAATGTAAGGTATAATACAACATATACAAACAATAATTTCTTCATGTCAAAATGTTTTTTTACATAATATATGTACATATATTAACAAAACTTAATAACATATTATCATAAATTTAAAGTGTTATCCGAACTATTCTGTTAGAAAAGAATATATGCTGCAATATCACCCCAAAGTCTCTCCCAGCAAAAAAAAACAACATGGTACATGTATTTACCTGACTAATGACTCTCCAGATGCAGTAGCTAGAATACCCTTACCAGCCCAAACCATGTCACAGTCACTATCATTGGGCTTGCCACTCAGCTTCACCTATACCGGGAAATTGAATCAGAAGAATTGAAAAATACATTGAAACCTATTATATAAAGCCTGCTCAAGGGAAACACAAAATGTGACCTTCATATTAAAGCAGATTGTCTAACTACCGTGCGAGTCAAAAAAAAGTTTACACCTAGAAAATTGCTGATTATTTTTAAAATCATCTTTGAACAGTAAATTATTATACATCTTATGAAAGAGTGTTTTATCCCAAATCATTTGGTATCATTTTTGTGTGGTATGTGTTCACGCTTGGATGAACAGGAGGCATTGTTTGCGAGAGTGCAAATATCGACTTGCGTCAAAGTGATGCCTACAGTATGTATTATGTTGGGATAAGCAGAGTGAGGGAATGAATTGAATGTATCAAATGAAATGCATTGCATATACTTTTTGCAGATCTAAGCAAAGTCACACACACACACAGGCACAAATGTTTGTTGATATTTGATATTCAATAATTGATATGTGGGGCATGATTAATTTTGTTAGGGATGTTATTTGGATATGCAAAGACCGAATTAAAACCCAAATCCCAATTGTTTTATTTAAACATAAAGCAACTTTGGCGAAAGTCTATTTTTGCACTCTCCCAAACAACGCCTCCTGTTCATCCAAGCGTGAACACATACCACACAAAAATGATACCAAATGATTTGGGATAAAACACTCTTTCATAAAGATGTATAATAATTTACGGTTCATAGATGATTTTTGAAATAATTAGCAATTTTCTAGGTTTAAACTTTTTTTGACTCACACTGTATAGGTTATTTTTTTGCAGGGTTTCAATGACAACACTTTTCAAGGAAAGCAAAAACTGTGGTCCTTCCCTAAAGATAGTCGTTGAAGTAGCTGTGCCAAGATTTTAAAAACTAACTTTATTTTCATTATTGCATAGGTGAAAATTTTATCAAAATCCAATGAATGGAAACATTTGAAGTAATGATTATTATCAATTACAAAACGCTTAAATACAGCCCCGGCATAGCACATGAAGAGCTCTTCGAACACTGCTGAAATGTGTGACATCACAGGTTGGGCATGATTTACACAAGCAGAAAATGTCCCATGACATCTCACACATTTTTAGCGCCTGTTTTGTCATCTTCTCTTCAGTCAATTCTCTTACTTCACTACCCTCGGGATAAATGTTTAATCTATTGCCTCACTCTAAATCCCACGGATGGTATTGTTTTGATGAAAAAATAAAGGTATCCGTCGCTTGTAAACAAAATAAGACGCCATTGTATTTCAGCTGCGATTTGTTCGGCGTTTCAAGAGGGATCAAATGGCGTCCATGCTATCATTCCGGGGGGATTTCAATTTGACAGTGTGATTTCTTTGATCGTTCATTAACCCCTATCTTGTGTATTTACAAACTAAAAAGATTTTAGTTATCAAAATTGGTTTCATATCTCTTTTTGAATGATGCATGTGAAATGCCATCACATTTATATACACTAAACTCATTATAATTTGAGAAATAATAGCATTGCAACTATGTTCATTCTTTATGGGATGTTGTCTGCTTGTGCAAGTCATGCCCAACCTGTGATGTCACACATCTCAGCAATGTTCGGAGAGCTCTTCATGTGCTATGCCGGCTGCATTTAAGCGTTTAGTAATTGATAATACCGGTAATCATTATTTCAAATGTTTCCAAGCATTGAATTTTGATAAAATTGTCAAATCAAAGTTTCACCTGTGCAAGAATAAAAATAAAGCTAGTTTTTTTTAATATTTGCACAGCTACTTTAAAGCATGATTCACTGTACAAAAACAGGATGTATTAAATTTATTTTTTACGGTCGCTCTATCTCTCTGTCTCTCTTTCTCACACACAAGCACACACATTTCTCACTGATTTCTACCTCACATTTTCTATGAATCCCTCAATAAAGACAACCTTTCTCATACCTTCATCATCTCTGTAAGCTTGCCATCCTGTGACACGCTGTATTGTGAGAGAGCCATTGATCTGGTGACCACCACCATGACATTCCTGTGGCTATTGTAGAGCAGTTTCTTGATGGGGCCTTCTACCGTCACCGCCTGGGACATGTTGCCCTTGTCATCCATAAAGACAATGTGTCCTGTAGAACAGTAGGAGGTGAATATTTGTCATCGTCATATAAATCAATCAAATCCAATTCCAGCACAATACTATTGGGAGAGAAATGCATAGGGACGCTTTTCAACCAAAGCAGTTTCTTCCCAATTATAATTAATTTCATACACAGAGAATGATATTCAATTTCTAATTATGGAATCATAAGGTAGCACCCATTCCAAATTTGCACCATATAACAATACTAAAATATATAACGGTATATATATATTTTAAGAACAGCTTTGTTAAGTCAAAAACAAGTTTACACCTAGAAAATTGCTAATAATTTTAAAAATCATCTATGAACAGTAAATTAGTATACATCTTATGAAAGAGTGTTTTATCCCGAATCATTTAGTATCATTTTGTGTGGTACATGTATGTGTTCACGCTTGGATGAACAGGGGGCATTGTTTGCGAGAGTGCAAAAATCGACTTGCGCCAAAGTTGCTTATGTGATGTTTGAATAATTTTTAATTTTTTTATTTGGGTTTTAATTCGGTCTTTGCAGATCAAAATAACATCCCTAACAAATTAATAATGCCACACATATCAAATATAGAATATCAACCAACTTTTGTGCACGTGTGTGCATTTGTGACTTTGCTTCTGCAAAAAGCAAATGCAATGCATTTTATTTGATACATTCAATTCTTTCTCTCACTCCGCTAATCCCAACATAAAACAAACTGTAGGCATCACTTTTGCGCGAGTCAATATTTGCACTCTCGCAAACAATGCCTCCCATTCATCCAAGCGTGAAGACATACCACACAAAAATGATACCAAAAGATTTGGGATAAAACACTCTTTCATAAGATGTATAATAATTTACTGTTCATAGATGATTTTTAAAATAATTAGCAATTTTCTCGGTGTAAACTTTTTTTGACTCGGTATAGAAAATAAGAGGAAAAACATCTGCTAAACAATAAATTCACCATCTATGTGATTTCAATTATATAGTGTTACATTCACAGATTTGCTCTTGAAATATCTAATTTGTGAAATTAGAATAACAGGATTAATATGTAGCAAGCCTTCTTATGAATGAAATCTTTCAGACGGTTTACTTACCTTCCTCTCCCCCTACAAAGCAGGCATTACCATCCCCTATGAGACTGTTTGAAGAAGGCTTGCTGAAGATACTGTTATTCCATGGTACACTTCCACTCCGATTCCTGCACATGATAGATGTAATAAACAAATATGCAGAGGCAGAGAGACATGAAAAGCATCAGAGATCAACACAAACAGAGAAAGAAGAAGTGAGAATGAGAGAGATAGAAACAACGAGTCAAGGACAATTCCAGATATGGAGAGAACATGTAATAACAGAGACAGGGTGAGAGATACAATAAAAGAGACAGTGAGAATGATAAAGATATATCAAGAAAGACATGCAAACAGGGTAAATATGAAAACAAAAACTACATGTAAGCATTACACTTAATAATGATCCTTTTTTTTTCTTCTTCAAGTTATAGCAGAACGTTTTTTATCTGACATTTCAGAGGTATTCAATTTCATCATTTAGATACCCATATTACTTAGTTTAGTTGAAATCCTCAACATGAAGAGAACTCTGAATTATATTTTTCATTTAATGGCTATAACCCATGCTATCATTTAGAACATACATTTCTTTATAGAGTATTAAAGCCATCTGACATATCCAGTGGTGCTCAAATGACTTTGAAGTACCCCAGAATCAAATGACGGTGCATTGCATGCCCAGGGATGGTATTCTGAAAACAATGTCATCTTTTATATTAGTACATGATGTTTATGATTGTCATAACATTTTTAAATTAGGACAAGTCATTGGTTAATCTTCTGCGCAAAGCTTGCTGCACTAACGTAAAGGTAAAAGAAAATTATGTGTAGGCACTAATGGCAAGTGCTTGTTCTGTGCAATTTTTCAGTTTGTTGTGACAATTTACATCTTTTTTTTCTCCAAATATGGGTTTCCCTGATTGGGTTGGTTCTTACCCTGATTCCTGTCCTGGTCCACCATGGGGAAAGAGGCACTGAGTGGGGGTCTGTTGGGACGGCAGCTGACTGATAGGGCTGTTGGAGAGATGCCCCTTCCCATCACTCTTCCACATGATCAACCTCCCTTCCTACAATTTGGAGCATTCATGAAAGTAGGAATTACAACCTTCCTTCTCTATTCTACAATTATCCAATATTCTTTGTATTTTCTGTTTATAGGCCCTGGTTTGTTTTATTTTGTCCATTTACCCTAAAGATAAATCTTCATTTTGGTTTTGACTGAAAAATACAACACTACATTCATATGTATACTACTGACTACTGAGCACTTCATTTTATGACTGTCAGACATATATTTACTTGGTACAGAATTCTGTCAAATCAAAATTTGTAATGTTTCCTGCAACTTTTACATGCATTTACTGGGTTTAAAAAAATTGATAATTCTGATCTTCATTTCATTTATAGTCAGCATTCATTGACTACTGCGTTACATGTACCGCCGGCCAGGCCAGATGTGGACCTGGATGAATGTAGCTCCTTCGTCTACATTCAAACAGTTGCCATTCAATAATGTAAAACAAATAAAATAAAAGAGCAATTGGAGAAAAAGAAACATTCGGAGCAAGGTATTGATTTTGACCAGTTTTGGAAACGCCCCCCTCTCGAAAAATGTAATGGAAGCTATTATTACTAATCATGTGAAAGAATATATTTTGACTAATACATGTGATACAAATTTTGCCGGGAAACCGCCTACTTTCTGATATATTTGGTAAATTATCATATCGATCCAGCCTGGATAGATATCGTGAACATTTGGGCATATATTTCTGCTTTTTTTGCGAATTTAGGTTAAATTACTGCCATCTTAACCTCTGAAGGCAATATCTAAACAATATTGAATGGATATTTTGCACCCAAAATCCTTGAACCGCAGTTTAACCACTACCGGTCTATAGAGTACCGAAGCTGTGACGTCATAAAAATCTATTTTTAGAATTTCTCAATTTTTTCTTCATTTTTCCAAAGAGCAAATAAAATAATGTCGAAAACCAATTGAATATGTTAAGTATTGGCTGAGATATGAAATTGTAAACCAAACCATTTTTGCAGCAAGAAACTTGATAATTTACAAAGTTTAGAGTTCATTTTTTCTAGGCATGAATTTTTTTTTAGTCTAGACCAGTGCTTCTGGTCTACACATTCACTCAAATTTTACAGCATAATTTCATTCAAACCTTATCTCCTGAGAGCAAGCGCTGACCGCTGGCACTCCACTGGAGCAGGCAAACCTGGGCCTTGTGCAGCTTACTGGCTTCCTGGAGCTGCTGATCCTGCTCGTTCCAGATCAGAATCTCTCCGCTCTCCCAGCCCACGGCCACCGACGGATGGGTGGGGTGCCAGGCCAGGGAGGTGGAATAGCACGACCGCTGGAGGCTGGCCACTGGAAGTGGCTCGCCCTAGTCAGATACAGAGAATGATTTAGAGAATGTTGTAAAGAACTATATGTAAAGAACTATATGTAACAAATTAGGGTTTCTTTAATATTCAAAGGAAGGATAACTAAACCTTGAATGTACCTCCAACACAGAAAATTGAATATCTTTATGATTGCAATATTAAACTTCTTCACTCTAACTTACACAAGAATATATTCAAATAAAATATATTTCTTGTTATTCAAAGATGATTCAATGGAAATGAAAATAATGAATGAAAAAAAGTGAAAAAAGGGAGACAGAGAGAACAGAATAAAGTTCGCTTACCTCTTCATTGAAAACATGAACAACACCTCCTTCCCCCTGCTGTCCTCTCATGGCCACAGCCAGTAAAGGTTGCTCATTATGCCATGCAATGTCTACATGGCTAGATGACCCTGACTGGACTCGATGGTCAAAGAAAATGGCCATCTTTGCACTGAGTGGTCAAATAAATTGTTCCTTTCTGGTACATCAATCAATTTTTCTTCAAAGTGTAATGATGACCATACAAATTAAGAGTCCTCGCATCTGTGTGACAAAATGAACAAGAAAGTATAATTCCAGTAATGTGATTCTGTATACTGGTTGGGAATATTCAAAATTTCTAAAGGTATTTGAAAGAGGTAATTCTGACAGTGAAATTGTTTGCATTGCAACATAAAGATCAAATACTATAAGTTTGTTACAGGTTTAGTCAAGGGACAATTTTGTCAAAAAATATGAAATTACAATAGTCTAAACCATATTTGCCTATTTGAAATAAATTGTATGTATTATTGGTTTAGCTACAGTGCAGAGCTGCCGGCCCCAACTGAACAAAAATCCTATTTTTGATCTATGAGTACTTTCTTACCACGAACGTGCATGTTTGTTTGTTGTGTTTTTTATTTTATTTGGGGGAATAGGGGGGTTGCCAATCTGTATAAGTTCCTACATTAATGACAACAGGTCCATAAAGTGGTACAGAGTATATATAGTAGTAGGCATCACAACATCCTACAAATGCAGAACAGATTTTTGCAGGATCCATGATCTCACACTGAACATGTGACTTTTACTCATTTTGTAATGAACAAAGGCAAGTCACAAATATTTGTGGGTATAGCATGTGATGTCAGAATGCCATTTCTGTCCTTTTTTCTTAAAAATGTATTTTATTAAGTGTTGCAATTCCAGCTTTCGATATTGTCTCAGCATGCTCTTCCTCTTCCTCCTCCCCCTCCCCCTATATCATTGCAGTGCTAATTACACAGTAGGGCTAGGCATTGTGCTACGGTCTTGAAAGTAAATTGCCCTAAGCACGTACATGTTAGTGGTACGCACAGGCATGCGAGAGCGAGAACATGTACATGTACCTGGTCCGCAGGCAAGTGGTTAAGGATGCTGAAAAAATTGTAACAAATAGAGGGTTTGGCTGAAATATCATCATTTTGGTATGGAATCAAACGGAAAATCGCAAGCTTGCTCCTCGCACCAAACACATGGCATTTTGTTCATATGCTAATTAATAGGTATTCATGAATATGGTAATTAGCAACTGACTTAATGAAGAAGAACATATGGGGTCAGTCACCACGAAATGAGTCCAGTGTCGCATTAGGCTCAATCGTAGTAATAGCGATGTATAGTGTGTATGTACTGAAAATTGACCCACCTACCAGATTTAAGATTTTTCCAAAAATCGACTTATTAATGTCTTGTAGTTTATGTCCCCAGAGCTTAGGTCACGAAAATATCTCCTTCTAACATTTTTTGGCAAATAATATAGAGTAGAGTCTCCGGTTTGCGGCATAGCCCGGTTTGCGGCCAGGGGTATCAGTATTCAAAATAAAATAAATATGACTCGATAATAATCATTGAAACCTACCGTGGATTCCCCGGTAAGTTCTGCTCTGCCGAAAGGGTCCGTAGCAGATGCTCCTGTCGGTACGAAGTATCCGTCAGCGATGTCGGAAATCTACGGCACCAGTCGGCGATGAAAATTCCAGCAGGTGCTAACTTTTAAGTTTTAAGATCGAGGCATGACTAGATCAATATTGTAGCTCTATTTGTCCGATATTTGTCCGATTGGAGGTGAAATTTGATGTTTTGTGGAAGTATGATGGCTGTGGTCTGTCTCCTATCGCAGATATTTTGATTGTGCCACCGCATGCCCAGTTGCATGGGGTTTGCATGGGGTGACCGCAAACCGGCACGTAATTGCGTGTTTTTCTGGTTTGCGGCGGGGGGTGTTAATACACACATAACATGCGGGATCGTGTATGATGGTATGTGTGCTGATGTGTGTACCCGCTATGACCCGATAGTTTCTAGTAGTACGTACCCCCGTATGGGATGATCCATTCGAGGAAAAGGTGAAATTGTTTAAAACTTGAAAAATTTACCGTAGCAACAGATAAACATGAAAATTTGGGTTACCCGTAGTAATTTGGTATATGCTTTGATCGTGACGTAGCGCATAAAGCTTTGTGACGTACGCGTGCCGCAAACCGGGTAATGCGTGCCCGCAAACCGGGGAACTCTAAGCATATGAAACGTGGTCAATGCTGACCATGCTGTGGGTCAGTTAGGTTATTTGTGACTTCTATTTAATAAGTAAGTATATGGACTCTATATTGAGGGTATTGAAGTATTCTGTGAGTATTTGCATAAAAATAAAATCGGCAGTTCCCGCCGATCGGCCGCACACCGGAGCCACTACTCTAGGCTATGTAATCTGAAATTATCACGAAAATGATGCATTTTTAAAGAATAAAGCACGATTTTGTTTATAAAGTCCAATTAGGTTTTTGTTCATATTTCTGGATATAATTTATCAATTTTAATCTGTGACCCCTTAATTTAAAGCTTACTTAATGTAGATTCATATAGTCTAATAGGTCTACTTAAAAACAGGAATAAAATTTTTGACCAACTGGACTCATTTCGTGGTGACAGGCCCCATATCTAGATTAGGTGTATAGACTATTTGGGATCTTTTTTCCTGCATTTCATAATAACAGACATAGAGCTAGGTCTACTACTAGGTCCAAGACTAGACAACACACGAACAAACACACCCACACATAGACCGAAAGCTTCAGTCCCTATAATCATCGGTTGTTCCACTGAGACTACGTCTGGCTCCACTAGACCTCGGTTATAGGGACTGAATGACTGCCTATGCCAGCCTGTGTTGAAGATATTCGGCTAGATTTTAGCCGTTAGGCCCCTCCCACAAACATGACAAACTTGCCACGGCCGTATTGTTATGCCCCCAAAATCCCCCGAAATGTCATTTTACCTCGTGAATATCCAATTTTGAATTAGGCCTAGGCTATAATACATCGGTTCCACTTACTTACTTGATTGATATAATCCGTTTAATGGTCCCTTTTAAGGAAATTATGGGTCAAAATCGACCTCCATGTTGAAAATCTTGCAAGCCGTCCGTTAAACTCTCGCTGCCGTCAATCTCATCCCTTCTAGTCTACGCCGAAGGCAAAATGATTATGAAGGAAAAACTGTGATAACGCCATTACGAACGTGTAGATGGCGCACAGTTTTTCCTTCATAATCATTTTGCCTTCGGCGTAGACTAGAAGGGATGAGATTGACGGCAGCGAGAGTTTAACGGACGGCTTGCAAGATTTTCAACATGGAGGTCGATTTTGACCCATAATTTCCTTAAAAGGGACCATTAAACGGATTATATCAATCAAGTAAGTAAGTGGAACCGATGTATTATAGCCTAGGCCTAATTCAAAATTGGATATTCACGAGGTAAAATGACATTTCGGGGGATTTTGGGGGCATAACAATACGGCCGTGGCAAGTTTGTCATGTTTGTGGGAGGGGCCTAACGGCTAAAATCTAGCCGAATATCTTCAACACAGGCTGGCATAGGCAGTCATTCAGTCCCTATAACCGAGGTCTAGTGGAGCCAGACGTAGTCTCAGTGGAACAACCGATGATTATAGGGACTGAAGCTTTCGGTCTAACCCACACACTATTATTAGTACACACCAGAGTAACCATACTCACGTAGATCTACACCATAACGTTATTAATTATGTTCAAAATTGGACAATCCCTATGAATAAGTGAATGGAAAAATATATTTCCCGGTATTTCCCGGTAAAAAGCGGTAAATACCACTTAGATCTAGGTCTAGAACTAGTTAATTAAGTCAGTCTGGTCTCAGATCTAGGACTATTTCCCGTCGTCCCGGAATTCGGAAATAAGCCTCCGATGAGTCTGAAGTGGTAAATAGATCTATGCCAACCCTGCCATAATGAGCACGGCATGATTGCTGTTTATTGTTTTCACACAAATATCACAGGCCCACTGTGAAAAAGAACTATCCCCGTCGTTTTATCATAGATCTAGGCCTAACAAGTTAGATCTCGGCCTATCACTCAGTATCCGATATCACCACCGGGCTCCGCTGGCCTAGCTACCGCCTGAGTACCGGTCCTAGCTTGCCTTGCATTTGGCTTTGGCTGAGCCAGCCTTGGAAACGGTGAGTAGCCTAATCATCGATTACCTGAACACTATAATATGAACTAGATCTGTCTTGAAATCATTTCGGCATATTAAATATTTTAAAAACTTGATTCGTATTTATACTTGGAAAGGCGTAAATGACGTCGAATACTCACTAGTTCTTCGGTTGGCAAGTGAAGCTACATTTTAGTTACTGAGAAAAATGTGATTAGCCAATTTGCTAATGTACGTACAGATCGCATTTTACACATGATAATGCAGGGGCAAGGGAAACATAAAACTCTCTCGTTTGCCTTGATTCAACGAAAATTATTTATCAAATAGTACTGACCATCATGAATATTTGTCTGCAATAATATTGTCCAACATAAGATTTATGAAATATTTATAATATATTTATACTTCTTCAAATTGCTATTTTGCAACTGTACATCCGGACACACAGCTCTGTGTATACTATAGAACGGTCTGCAAGCTTTTTTTTATGACCTAGATCTATATGCATTGTAATTCTAGACCTATGTCCCTTTTGCAGCCAACATCGAATTCTGTAGAACTTTGCAGGAATTATGAATATGTCATGTATGTCCTATCCATGAAATGTAAACGTTAGCAGTGTCCTATTATTCAAATTATGCAAGATTAGGAAACCAATTACTTGCTACAATGAGACCTCACTGTCAGATCCTTCTATCACCTTCTCTTATGTTATTCTCTGTTTTTTTTATCATTCTATTACTTCCTTTTTATGTGTTTCCTTATGTTAGTCTTTGTTTCTTCCTTCTATCACCTTCTCTTACGTTATTCTTTGTTTTTTTATCATTCTATCCAGGGGCAGATCCACGTAGCGATTATTCCGGCCCAGCCCCCCCCCCCCCCCCTAGCCCCCCAAAACGATAAAAAAAGGATAATAACGTAAAGTTAACCTTTATCAAACAAAAAACAAAAGCGCCCCCCCCCCCCCCGCTTATTCGCCGGCCGACTGAGTCGGCACTAAATTTTGTATTACGATTTGGCTACCCCCCCCCCCCCCCCCCCTTGACGCCGTCTGGATCCTCCGCAGGCGCGGATCCACGGGGGGGGGGGGGGGGGGGGGGCTGACGGGTCAACAACAACAAAAAAATTATAAAAAAAAAATCTAACGAATTAGGTGAAAAAACAAAAAATAGTGGTCTCACCCCCCCTCCCCCCCCCCCCCCCCCCCCCCCCCCCGCTTATTCTCCGGTGGCTGAGTCGCAACTTATATTTTCTCACGGATTGGGTCCCCCCTCTTCCCACTGGCTGGATCCGCCACTGATTCTATCACTTCCTCTTTCTGTGTTTCCTTATGTTATTCTTTGTTTCTTCCTTCTATCGCCTTCTCTTATGTTATTCTTTGTTTGTTATCATTCTATCACTTCCTCTTTCTGTGTTTCCTTATATTATTCTTTGTTTCTTCCTTCTATCACCTTCTCTTATGTTATTCTTTGTATTTATCGTTCTATCATTTCTTCAAGATCGACATCTAGCCCCGCTCTAGCCTATAATCTAGGCGGAGTGCCGAGCTTTTTTCTTTGCTGCTAGACTAACCCTAAGCAGAACGTCTGATACGGCGAGACTACGAACCGTGAGTCGCGAAGCTAGACCAGTGATAGGCGGTGCGCGGCTTACGGTTCGTAGTCTCGCCGTATCAGACGTTCTGCTTAAGGTTAGTCTAGCAGCAAAGAAAAAATCTCGGCACTCCGCCTAGATTATAGGCTAGCCCCGCTCCTAAAGTTACGTGACCTAACATCGCGATGTTACAGCTGCGAGCGTTTATACTTGCCAAACACGCCAAAACACGCCAACAGATCACAATTTGATTTGGAATGTTTCGGGCTTGGCATTTTTGCTGGTAAAGCGTAGTTGCCTTGGTAACATCACTGAAACATCGCGGTCAGGCTCCGTTTTGGCATTTTTGGATGACAGTGTATAGAGACATTACCGATTTAGCCAATTTGAAGAGCCCAAATTACCTAAATTTCTAATTTTTGGTCCGATTACATCAAACTATTATCACCATGCTACTTCTCTGATTTTTCTTTTTCTCTAGTCTAAAGTAGTTTGCTTATTAAGTGCGGATTTCCCTTTAAAGATCATCATCCCCTAGAATTTCTTTGAAATCGATGTAAAAAATTGGGATTTTCATGAAATTCCAAGACATTGTTTTTATTCAGACATTCAGTAAAAAAAAAAAAACATGTCATGGAATGCACCTGGTCCAACAAGTTTCGAAAAACCCGTATTACAGGGCGGCATCCCCTTAATAAAACCCTTAATCCTTATAATTATGTAAAGATGGATCTTATGTGAGGTTTTGAAAGCTGAGAGAGATGGGCTGTTTATTACATTTGCATGGTAGAATATAATTATCGTTGGCAGTTCTTACATAAAATAAATTCTAACTACTAATCGGTTTTTGCAAAAGATACAAATATTTTCTTGTTATGGTCATTTAACTGAATTTTTGCTAGTGTATTCTTTGACTGGCATTTACTATATTGTTGATAATTTTATAGAACATCACGCCTCTGTGATACATTCATCTTACTTTTAGAGTTGGTACACTTAATTGTTCTAGCCTTAGGTTGAGGGTCAGGGTTCACATCCCAACACGGCACTAATATCCTTTGGCAAGATATTTACCTGCAATTGCTGCTCTCCACCCAGGTGTTAAATGGGTACCCGGGATGGGTATGGGTACCCGGTAGGATGCGAAAGTTCATGTGGTTGGACGAGCAAGTGTGTGCTTGTAAAATGGCGACTGGCTGGAATGCTCCCCAGGGAGTGGAAAGTGTGCATACATTGTGCGCGAGTAAGCCTGAATCCGATGACCGGGGTATATTATATTTATTTAAAAAAGTTTATGTGAAAAGCTCTCGGAATAAAGCCGCGCCCGGCCGGCCCCTACACAAAGAGGAGCATTATTGTACTCGGAAAGGCTTGGATCGAAGACGTTATTGAATAGAGGGATCGAGCCGCAGTGGCGGATCTAGGGGGGGGGGGGGGGTTGGGGGGGTTGCAACCCCCCCCCCCCCCCAAAAAAAAAAAAATCCGGGGACCAATTTTTAAAATCTTATCGCAAGAAAACGCCATTTTCACACACAGATTTTCAAAAATTTTCCCTACTGTGGGAGGGGGGACACCCCCCTCCCACACCCTCCCCCCTCGCTCGCTCCGCTCGCTTGGACTCGGTCGCTACGCTCCCTCGCATACCACCCCAACCCCCCCCTTTATAAAAAGCTGGATCCGCCCCTGAGCCGGCCGCATAAAATCCACAACGGTCATCACTCTTTGGTGAGAAATTTGAAAAGGGAGCTTTATTTTTAAACGTCTTAAGAAGCTATAACAGTCAAATGTTAAATTAACGGTAGTTAGGAGCCGTTTCGCAACTCGAGTGCTTTTATTTGGACTCATTTTGGTAGTAATCAGGGGGCGCGATTTCTTTTCATGACCGGGGGGAGGGGGGGGCGAATTTTGAAAGATATTAATTGAGGGAGCGATATACTCTCTTAATTTCTAGGACTTATTTTAAAGTCCAAAGAATTTATTCTAAATCCAAGGGGGACTTGGGACAGTGACAATTGTCACTGTCCCAAGTCCCCTTGGATTTAAAATAAGTCCTAGAAATTAAGAGAGTAGCGACCGACTCTCGAGATGATTTTTGCACTTCGATTAGGCCTAGTCTAAACATTGCACTCTTGGGCCCTCGATCAAGAGCCTAAAACTGTGTTGCAGTCTTTAGTCAGTATCTGATATACATTTTTTGTTTAAAAAATTGAGAGGGGACGTGTCCCCTTGTCCCCCGGGATCGCCAGCCGGCGCAATGTGGTACTTTCAACTTAAGCTTCTTGACATGAGAAAATATTTCATGGTTAATAGGCAAATTAGACAAGACATTTTAGTAAAAACGTACTAATTCCCTCGCTGTGCGGGGATGATTGTGTAAAGAGAGGAACGAAGTTCTCCATGGCTCCCCAAGTACTGTATGACTTTGAAATTGTTTCTAGAGGATGTAACTTGTATGAAATTTGAAAACATGGACTAGCTACCATAATATAATCTCGAAATGTTGCATAAACTTGCAGCAATATATGGGTGCTATTGACATCCGACAAAAAAAATCTCAACTGCCTATAAGCTAAGCACGCAAAGACAAGTCCTTGAAAGCCCGTCTGCACTAGTTTGGCAAGGGGGATTAGACCCTGGAAGACATAGGCGCCGGAAGTGGGGGGGCAGGGGGGCAGCTGCCCCCCCCCCCCCCCAATCAAAAAAGTGGGGGGGCAAAACGCTTTTTTTGCCCCCCAAAACGCCCCCCCCCCCCCTCCAAAAAAAAAAAAAAGAAGCAGTAAAGAAGTAAACATGGTTTGTATTTTTAACCCAAAAGAACAATAATAATAATTCCATTCAAAGAAAAGGAAAGTTCACAGGAATTTAATTTCTTAAACATTGCGCATGCCACCTATACGGTATTGATCAATGGAGGTCTGTATAATAGCGATACGCGCATATCGTTGACATATTGTGCGAGAATGGGAAAACGTGTCTGTTTTTTTTTGTTATAGGGGTGAGAAGACATGAGCCCCTGAACGCTGGCGTAATGATGGGGGGGGGGGGGTGTATTTCTTATTCGATACCAGTGATTTACAAATGTTGCTGTTATGACATGATTTTCCGGTATTTTTCTCCATTTTTTTTGTAAGTCACACCTTTTTATGCATTTGTTGGCAAATAAGAAATTCCCAAATTACAGGCGGACGAAAAATACGCTTATTTAGAAGGCTTTATGTCATGGTCTGCAAAGTGGCTGGGCTCGAACCCCCCCCCCCCCCCACCCCCCTCCCCTCACTTTTTGAAAAAGTATGTTAAAGAGAAAAAGAAAGAAAGACGGAGAGAAAAAATAAGTGACCTGCCAATGTCACAAATAAGGTATAAAACATGCTCATCTGACCGTAATTAAATGCCTAAAACCCCTGAGCTTCCGGGGTCTCCGCCCCCTGAATGCTCATCTGACCGTCATTAAATACCTAAAACCCCTGAGCTTCCGGAGGCTCTGCCCCCTGGCACACGTCAATTGCCTTAAAGAGGGCCCCTGGATGCTCATCTGACCGTAATTAAATACCTAAAACCCCTGAGCGTCCAGGGGCTCTGCCCCCTGGACCCCACCAAGGGCCCTAAGGCGGGCCCCTGGGTGCTCATCTGACCGAAATTAAATACCTAAAACCCCTGAGCTTCCGGGGGCTCTGCCCCCTGGACCCCAACAAGGGCCCTCAGGCGGGCCCCTGGATGCTCATCTGACCCTAATTAAATACCTAAAACCCCTGAGCTTTCGGGGGCTCTGCCATCTGGAACACGTCAAAGGCCTTAAAGAGGGCCCCTGGATGCTCATCTGACCGTAATTAAATACCTAAAACCCCTGAGCTTCCGGGGGCTCAGCCCCTTGACCCCCTGCCGAGGCTCATGCCCTGGACCCCACGCCAATTTACGCTCTACCTGATCGTTAATACTCCACTTTGAAAAACGTTCCGCGGGACCTGCAAGTAACGTGTTAGACTGGTGGTGATGCAGATTTTTCGTCTCCCCCCCCCCCCTTCCGAACGTTTTTTCGCATTACGTCACTGCCCCTGGAAGGTGAGCCCCCTGGAATGTTTGCCCCCCCCCCCCCCAATCCCAAACTGCTTCCGGCGCGCCTGCTGGAAGATGGTTATTTTCAGTGGCGGATCCAGGCCCCCCCCCCCCTTGGTAAAATTAACGTTTTTTTACACGTTTGTTTTCGTATGGATCCCCCATATTGAATTCCCCCATATACCTCTTCGTGAACAATTTTAATTAAGCAAGATCAGAGACATCTCCGTAGTTGGCGAACAAAGTTATGACCTAGCTATAGCCATAGCTACAGGCGCGCCGGAAGCAGTTCGGGATTGGGGGGGGGGGAGGCAAACGTTCCAGGGGGCTCACCTTCCAGGGGCAGTAGTGTAATGAGCAAAAACGTTTGGAAGCCCCGGTAGGGGGTCAAGGGGGTGAGCCATCGGAAGCTCGGGGTTTTGGGGTATTTAATTACGGTTAGATGAGCATCCAGGGGCCCGACTTATAGGGCCCGGTCCAGGGGGCAGAGCCCCCGGAAGCTCAGGGGTTTTAGATATTTAATTATGGTCAGATAAGCATCTAGGGGCCCGCTTTAGGGTCCTTGGTGGGGACCGGGGGCAGAGCCCCCGTAAGCTCTGGGGCTTTAGGCATGTAATTACGGTCAGATGAGCATTTTTTGATACCTCATTTGTGACAATGGCAGGTCATTTATTTTTTCTCTTTCTCTTTCTTTCTTTTTCTCTGTAACATACTTTTTCAAAGAGTAAGGGGGGCTCGAGCCCAACCGTTTCTGCAGGCCCCGATATGAAAGCTTCTAAATAAGTATATTTTTCGCCCGACTGTAAATTTGGGAATTTCTAATTTTCCAACAAACGTAAAAAAAGGTATGACTTACACAAAAATTGAGAAAAAATACCGGAAAATGATGTCATTTCAGCAACATTCGTAAATCACTGGTATCGAAAAAGAAATACCCCCACCCCCCCCCCCCCCCCCCCCCGATCAGTGCGCCAGCGTTCAGGGGCTCATGTCTTCTCACCCTTATAACAAAAGTTACACACGCTTTCATTCTCTCACAATATTTCCACGATATGCGCGTATAATCGTTTAGGAGATTGAATTCCTGTTAACTTTCCTTTTCTTTGAATGTGATTTAAATCAGGTTTTTATTTTTGTTATGTTCTTTTGGGTTGAAAATACAAACCATCTTTACTCCTTTACTGCTTTTCTTCTTTTTTTTTGAGGGGGGGGGGGGCGTTTTAATGGGGGGCGTTTGCCCCCCCCCCACACTTTTTTGGTTGGGGGGGGGGGGCAAGTGCCCTCCCCCTGCCACCCCACTTCCGGCGCCTATGCATAGCTTTACCTATATTTAACTCTATGCCTAATAATTATGATGGCTGACTCAGTTACTTGTCGTTATTGAGTTGCTTGCATTGGTACTTTTGATAAACATCTATTTTAAGATATGACGTATTTACCGTACCCCCGGAAGTACACTTTACACAGGTTATCGTACAGCAGAGAAAGAAAGGTAGGACCAATTTTATCCAGCTAAAACCTGAAATCAACGATGTTTGGATCATCTGCTAAAGGCACTTTTGATCGAAATATTGGTAAGTCTGATTCCATGTAAATAATGAGTACGAATTTGAGTTATTTTGGTACGAATCGATGACTTTAAGTCTTTAGTTGTGCTATGTAAAGTCGTTGGGTTGCCTTGACTCAATGACTGAGTCGAGAGCTCAGTATGTTGCAATGTTGAGTGAGTGTGTGTACGAGGCCGGGGTTCGGCCTAGGCCTAACTAACAATTAACAGCCTTTTCACACACAGCTAAAATTCATCGTATCTAACTTTTAGAGCTGATTAGTTTAAAGCTGTTTAACTCAACAGTTTTAAACAGCTTTAAAGAAAAAATTCCCTGTGTGAACATCGTTTATACGATGTTCGGAAAGATACAAAGTCGCGATTCATACGCCATTCAAAGCAGGCTGTAGATACGAAGTCCGTATCTAGAGAGCTTGACATTTTGCGTGTGAACGGTTGTACGTACGTGTTTAAACTGGATGGAGCGTGCGCTTCGTTTGATATGACCTGACCTTCAATGCTCAATGGCACTACTGCGCATTTTAAGAGCAGTAGTTAATCACGAAACGATTAACGATCGCACCGAAATTTCTGTGTGTGAATGATGTCGTAAAGACTCGTATGTGAAGCTGATTAGTTTAAAGCGCTTTAAACTAGTAATAGGGAGGCCAATGCCCGGGCGTAAGGCTTCTACGCCTACGATTTGTGCGCTCGTCGTCCAAGTCAGAAAATTACTAGAAGAAAAAAAAAGGGGGAAAAAAAGAAAACAAATATTCTATCTATGGAATAAAATGTATAACAAATACACAATTACACACTTTACAACATACCTATAATCACGGATCTGTAACGGTCTTTCACCATTTATTGACGATCTTGCAGATTTTGACTTATTTTAATCCAATAATTGGGCTAGCAGACGAAAATAACGGACGCACAAGAGAAACTAGACAGGTCCTAGAGGGCGATGAGGTTAGCTCACTAAAATCCTTCTCAATGACTGAAGGTAGAGCCTAAAAATATGGAATCAATTTAATATCAAAGAACTTTTGATAGAGATTAACATATCAGATGTGCACAAATGTCACTTTTAACAACTAGAAAATATAACGAAAAAGGATTATATCTTTTTAATTGCAGATTTTTACAAACTGCACATTCAAAGGTAGATAGAGTACGATGTTTTTGTCAATCTTGCGTTGGTTTGAGCCCCATAGCTAGAGCCATCTCAAATTGAGAAGGAAAACTGTGAACAGAGACCTCATTGTTCCAGCCCCAAATAGAAGTCTTGCGACATCATAATATGAATATGTATGAGCTCCGGTCTCATCGCCCGCAAAACAAATTTGACGTAGTCTCACACATAGTACCTTATTCTCAGCACTAGACACCAGTGTCGTGCAGTAATGTATGAGAAGTGTAAAAAAAAGACATTTCAGTAAAAAAAAAAAAGTCTACGTGAGCAGTCTATACTCCAATTGAGAAGTGTAATGAATGCCATGATTTGAACGTGTGTGTTTTAGTGTATGATATCATCATATGGTTAGTGAGAGAGAGAGAGAGAGAGAGGGGGAGAAATATCTCCGTCAGTACACGTCTATCAATGCTTGCGTGCAGTCCTATTGACTATGTTTGATTCTGTATTGTGTTCGCTACAACTGTGCAAGTTGGATTTATCGATCGTTGATGATGCAGTGTCAGATTGATCTTTACTCATGAGGAAATAATTGGAATACATATCAAAACTAAGGTAGGCCATTTATTTATTTCTATTTTTGTCTTAATTTACAATGAGTGGCTTTCGAGCTTTCTCTCATTATGTTTTGACCCTCCATGCCATGGCATAGCTAGCATGGCTCGATTGCGGCTTGCATGCAATTACCGTACCTGGACGGCCTGTAGTACTGTGTCGGTGTGTGCGACTAATTCAAGGCTAGCCGGTGATGATGAATGTACTTTCGCGCGAAGTTTTGAACTTGTTGTCCGGGCAATGACCATGATGACACGCCCATTCCCTCGGGCCTGTCTAAATCTCGACGTAATTTTTGGGACCATGAAATTGATTGTTTCAAGGCTCTTACGTACGGCCAGGCGTAGAAGGAAGCTCATAGGAACTAGCTGGATATCTCCTATTTTATGGAACTTCTGGAGTCGGCAGATGGGTGAGTTTTCTTAGTGAAAGAAAATGCTTTCTTTTAATGTTTGTTTTATTATAAACAAATTAGTAATTAAAAAGTTAGATTTGGGCATTGGCCTCCCTACTAGTAATGTAATCAGCTTTAAAGAATTGTACTCATGTGTGAAAAGGCTGTAATAGTAATACCACTGCACTGAGTACCAGGCACTATACAGCTTCACGCTGGGATATTGTAGAGATCGCAAAGCTTTAAAGAGAAGGTTGAGTTCTGACTGAGAAGAGGTGAAATATATTTTGTGAGCGTTATCATTGTTAATATGCAAGTGTGGAAGAACATCAGATAAAAATGTTCCCTGAAAAGCATGGCTCCTCAAATGCCTTAATATTCTAAATATTCTAAATATGGCATGTAACATCATAACATTCAGGACAGATTTTTATGCCACTTGTTTGTGTAGTCCCATATACATCTTTCTGTGTACAGTGCTGGTAACTCTACTAAGACTGGGTCAAATTTCTAATCATTTTGATGATTCCAGAACCTTGCAGTTCACACCAATACTTATATGCTAGATGATCAACCTGTTACACACCGTTTCTTCCACAATGCAATCGCTGACCAGAACTCTACTTTATCTTTAAAGTTAGGGTTCACGTTTAATACATTTTCTATACTGCCTGCACACAAAATTGAATAAAATTGATGAACCAGTGCAGTGTTACTGTTATTGTTAGTGTTAGGGTGTCTGATCGCGCACTCGATTTTGTGTGCTAAAACCCATCCCATTGAGATTGCACGCATCCCTATATATGCAGTCTATGTGCATTGCGCGATCATTCAAAATTGGCCAATGTTTTTATTTCCAAATCGAGATTCAAACCTTTATTGCTTGTGATCCTGAAGGTGAATAAGCAAACTCCCTGCACATGCACCTTTGTACACTAACCATATGTAATTCTTTGTGAACAAAAGTGAAAAACCAGGCCCTTTTGTCCGACTGCCTAAACTTAGAATTAAAGAATATTTCATTGGTTTAGCAAGTTCTCTCAACACTGCAAAAATTATGTTTAGTATTAGATAAGGGTCATTGTTCAGCGAAGGAATATTCCCTATAAGATAGAAAATCAGCAATAAGTGGGTAACCATTTTACTGTAAGGGATGGGGACATATGCTCTTTGACCTTGTGCAGCCTGATTTCTCCACCTCATGAACTTAGGAATGTTTTAAGATTTTTTAGTGCCTTTTAGAAAGAAATCCTATTATTCTCTGTGCAACCTGGGGTATGTTTTATCTTTCTTTGTAATAGATAAAGCCACAAGTCAGCTCTTGTTGGAGCCTGATTGGGAGGCAACACTCCAGATTTGTGATGCCATCAGACAGAAGGATGTCACGTAAGTAGCTCCCAAGATCATTTGATTATTTCCAAGTCCCCTATAAAAGGTTTCAAATCCCTCCCTTTACAATTCCACATATTTTCTCTGAGTGATTTAAAGTAAAAGTCATGTAGGTTCTCAATATTTAAGTCTGTTATTAGACTGAAAAATTATCATCAGACCTGCTCTAAGTCTTCTTTCCCAAGGTCGAGGGTTTAATGGAGAACCTAAAAACCTGAAAGCTCAAAAGAATAGTTTTTAGAATAAATAATGATATTTTTTCAATGTAAATGTAATTTCAGCTTTCAAAAATTATAGTGAAAGCTTCTCTTTGATACATGTAATTTCATGATATTTAATATCCTTTTACAACCTCACTTTATATATCATTTAAATATTTTGTAAATGCGTATGTTCACATAAAATGCATCATATCTTTCTTCATCCTGAACTGCCAAACATCTCAACAAACTCATCATGTCACTGTTTGTTCTCTTCTCCTCACTATGTATTCCTCCAGTCCCAAGTATGCCTTGGGCAACATCAGGAAGAAGTTGTATGACAAGAATCCAAGGGTCACTCTCTATGCTCTCCAGGTAAGGTATCCCAAGGAATGCAGTAGTTTCCAGTTCAACAAGTTATAGATGCGCTTTAAACATGGATTGCCCGCTACATACACATATTTCGGCACATGGCATGGTAAACAGCCACCCCAAAAAATTGCCACAAATTTTTAACATGTAAATGAATGGCACCTGCATGCAACAAAGGACTTGCGCATATTCATTCTGTTATAAGGTATAAATTTTGCTTCATCTTCAATAAAAAAGATTGCAGTTTTTCAGCATCATCTCTGAACGACCCTTCATTCTGTTTATACATGTAATACAATTTCTTTTTTGAATTAATTTGTTTTATGATTCTTAGGGTCAAACAACAGCTGTACACTTTTGTGGAAAATTCGAATCTCAGTTCAGTTTTGAACGTAAGCTTGATTTATAACATTTAAGTAGGTACAATATATACATTTTGCAAATGTTTGAAAATATTTCAGCTTTATTATACCACTTTCGATTAAGTGTGCAGAAGAGGACTTTGTTCAAAAATAATTTAAATATTGCATCAGCATGTCCATAGAGTATACTGCATAAACGATTCCATGAAGTAGATTTTTTTTTAATTGTTTAAAGAAATTGTTGCATTGTTTGTTGTACTGGATGTAAATGCCATTAATAAAACTCTATACATGTGTATCTGAAAGGTGTTGGAGTCATGTGTGAAGAATTGTGGAACAGGGATACATGAAGAGATTGCGACCCCTCAGTTTATGGATGACATGAAGGAACTTGTTTTGGTAAGTGAACTTTAACCTGTAGTGTTGATATGAAGGTCTTGTGAGGTTTAAAAGAATGTTATTGTGATGTTAAGTCCAACAGTAAATTCTATCTCTTAATAGATCCATGATTTTGTAAATATTGTTTTCCTTATGAAGAACTAGCAGCTGATAATTTACAATTGATTGCGATTTTATTGATGCATAAATATACAGATTTTACTGTAGATAAGACCATATTTTAAGAAGATTCAAGTATTTCATTTATCACCAGTTATCAGAGGACTTGGTGATATCTCATGACATTGTGGCATTGTGTAAAATACAGTCAAACCTGTTTGAGTGGCCATCTGTCTATAGTGGTCATGAGTTTTGTCTCTCTTGAGATCAAAACGTGTGTTGTAGAATCTGTCTAGAAAGACCATCTGTCTATAGTGGTCATGAGTTTTGTCTCGCTTGAGATCAAAACGTGTGTTGTAGAATCTGTCTAGAAAGACCATCTGTCTATAGTGGTCATGAGTTTTGTCTCGCTTGAGATCAAAACGTGTGTTGTAGAATCTGTCTAGAAAGACCATCTGTGTACAGTGGTCATTTTTTTCCTGCCCTATGGGTGGCCTTTATATTATAGACAGGATTGACTGTTCACTCTGTGTAGAAATTCTGATCAGACCAACTGCTATATATGAATGCTCTGTGAGTACATGTCTGTAATTGGTGTACATGTATGTCAAAGTGATGTTTTTCTTCATACAGTCGAGCAATGAAGCTGTGAAAGGCAAGACCATGGAACTGATTCAGGCCTGGGCCCAGGCCTTCAGGAACGAGCCCAGTCTCAAGATAGTCTGTGATACCTTCAGCCAGCTCAAAGGAGAGGGTAAGATTGTTTCTCAATTTGGTATTTGAAATCTTTGATCTTTGGACTTGATTTGAAATCCGGGTAAACAAGGTTAAAAACAGAATACAGCTTATGACATGGCAGCAGGGGCGTAGATAGATGCAGTATTGGCAAACCTATGAATTTCAAAGCTTTTATAAATACGTTTGCACCTTGAAAAATCTGATGACCAGGGTTGTGACAAAAAATATATTTTATAAGAAATTAAAAAAGACATGTTTTTATTGTTTTTAATGTTTTTATTGTTTAAAACCTTTTAAAATAATTTCTTTTAATAGAAACATGCTTTCTGCGGTAAAACTTTTACATTAACGCCAGTGGTGACTGATAATCTAGGTGTTATGGCACCTGGGAAAAAATGAAATTGCAGTATATTTTTTCATTTTAAACCCTAAAAATAAATGTCTTAATTACTGTATACGGTACATACAATTCACATGGGAGCACTGAATCATAGGCATATGGGCATATTTTCATGGGGGGGGGGGGGGGAGGAGGGCTGAGACCTGGTGGCTAAATATCAACCATCCTGGTTATAAATTTCATGAGCGAGCGAAGCGACCAAGAAAAAAAAACTTCATTATAATAATAATAATAATAATAATATTGGATTCTTATATAGCGCATGTATCGACCTTGTAAGGTCCTCAAGGCGCTCCAACATTACCCGGCTATGGTGAAATCATCGAAATATATTCAATTTGGCCAGCTCGCTGCCCAAATTTCGGAACTTTATAAAATCTTAAAGGGCAAGTCCACTCCAAAAATAACTTACTTTTAATACAATAGAAGCAGAAAAATTGGATAACTAATAAGAAAGTTATAAATTTTTGAAAAAGTATGTAAAACCATGGAATAATGGAAATCACTACACAAATTGCCAATTTGTGACGTCATGTCCTTACTATTTATCAATTGCTTTATATATTTTGATCCCATAAATTTCCCTTTTTATCCCTAAAAACTTAATTTCCCCATGCCTTTGCCCAGGTTATATGATTTGTATCAAATTGCGTGTATGACATTTCACAAAATCTTTTATGAACTTTGAAGAATTGATACTATTTTCTGAATATTGTATATTCATAATTATAGATTTTTTTACAAATATTTTTCACGATTTAACTGAAGAAAAAAAAAGCTCTATTATAGTGCATCCACACAAATACATATTACTATCAATCTAAGTTGGATGCTGGTGTGAAGAAATAAAATTCTTAGGGGGAACATAGGAAATTTATATTATCAATATAAAGAAAACAATTAGTGGATAGTGAGGCAATGAAGTCACAGACTCATGAGTTAGTTGCCATTTTCTCTTGTGATTTTCAAAGTTTTTCATGTCATCAAAAATTCATAACTTTCTTATGAGCAGGGCTCAAATAATTTTTTTGTCCACGGGGGCTCTTCAAAAAAAAAAGAGGGGGGCTCCTTTAGTGCTGACGGGGGCTCTTTTCTTAAAACAAATTTCCATTGAAATTGGTACCCATGAAATTCGTTAATTCTGAGCTATTTTATCATTTATTTAAGTCAGCATTTTCCCTCTTAGAAATTTACTTGTTACATAGCTGTTACTGACTTTTATCCCCGTGATGACATTCTCTCCATTTCTTCCCGTTCTGCACATTATTTCCTCCTCATTATTCGGAGCAACCTTATTTACATTCTTTCTTTAGGGGCGGATTTAGCTTTTTGCTAAGGGTGGGGGAGGGGTAACCCAAATACGATGTGGACATTGTCCACGAGCCGCATAGCGGCGAGGCAATTTTTTTTTTTGTTCCTGTTGCTAGTTTTGAATTCCTGTAAGTGATGTTTTTCTGGCATCTACTAACATCTACTAATACTGTGTAGGTCTGGACACATGATGGCATTTTTCTATGCACATCACATTTTCATTTGGCAACCCAAGGGGGGGGGGGGGGGGGGGTTTAAACCCCCTAACCGCCTAGATTCGCGCTGCAACATCTTTGGTCTTTTTTCTCAATATTGATTTACTGGTCGATTTTTCTTTCTTTCTTGCTTTAAAGAGATGGTTCATTGAAATGTGGAAAATGGGCAAATTACACCTCTACAGATTGCTGAGAACATTAACAAAATGAGCAAAGTACTTTTGAAGCCCTCACTGTTGTGAGGAATAAATTAAATGCAATTTTGTTACCCTTTCCTGAACCCACTCACTAAGTGAATTGACGGCGTTATTTTACATGCGAAACGATGACGTCACAATATGAACAACCTACATCACACATTCGGCACAATGTTGGATACCCATTGCAATTTTCAGATATGGGTTAACGTTGTTTGTATATTTACCGCCAGTGGTGATATTTCCTATTTTTGGGGCATTTTGAATGAGATAAATGATACTTTCTACAAATGTTTGTTTGATTTTTATATTTTTTTCCGTCACATTTGAGCATAAAAATCGGAAAAATAATCACATATTCTGAGGGCACTTCAGCTTATATGTGTCTGATCTGGGAAGGCAAAGGACATTTTGCATGCTGACCTAACGACTATTTTGGAGTAAAATAGGCGACAAATTTACATATAATTGTCCAGATATTCATTACAAAAATGTGTGATTAGGCTGATTAATTTACATTTTTGATAAATTAAGTCGTATAGGACCTGATAAACCGAGAGAAACAGATCAGTCCGGTTCGCGATTCACGGCTAGCTCGAGCGCCGGGCTACGGGCTAGGCTGGCTAGCAAGCTGCGCTAGATGTGATGCACGCATATAGAGGTCAGTGTATTGCACACATAGTAAATGCACAGAGTACGCACGCACATTGATTATACATTTGTTCCCCCAGTTCAAAAGGCTGTGTACTGTATGATTGATAGCTTGAGAGATAATGTAGATGATTATAGATTATATGCATAATCTGCCTCTGTTAGCGGAAATACAGGGACTTGGTTTTTAAAAAAATCACCTCTTCCATTGCAATGAAGTACATATTGTATTTGCCCTTTTCTATGGGTATTGTTAACAATGAGGGTAAAATATTAATCTCTGTACCTGCAGACTACTATTTGTTTGTGCCCCCCCCCCCCCCCCCCCCCCCCACACACACACACACTCATCATGTAACAGGATATTTGTGCTGGTATTAGAGAATACAATTTACCTTTTTTTTCCATTGTACAGCTAGAAGAATAAAAGCTACTCCAAAGCATCAGTTATGTCAGTATTTTTGCAAATCTCCAAAACTTTACCTAGCATTCTGTGGGTTGTAAAGTAGAACAAAACATTAATTCCCACGCACAGAACCCGAGTCAGTCTCATTTGTTGTATGTACTATTCAAGTACAGTCAAACCTGTCTATAAAGGCCACTCAAGGGAAACAGAAAAGTGGCCACTGTACACAGGTGGCCTTTCTAGACAGGTTCTTCAACACACATTTCTTTCTAAAGGGAGTCAAAATTCATGGCCACTAAGACTGGTGGCCGTTACCACAGGTTTGACTGTACATGAAAGTGCTTTACAAGTCTCTTTAATGTTTATGGAGAGTATATTTGAACATGCAATGTATTTGAAGCTCATAGTTGAGTATACCGCCGTGAAACCCCTAAATAAGGGGATTAAATGTATGTTGGTGATTGGTACCCTTTAGTGCTCTATCGCACACACCAAGTAGGTGAAGGAAGAGTTGCACCTTATCACCGCCGTGAAACCCCTAAATAAGGGATTAAATGTATGTTGGTGATTGGTACCCTTTAGTGCAGGGCCTGACCTTTACTTTTTTTTTAGGGAGCCAGCCGGGCTCCTCAAGCACTTTTTCAGGGAGCCCGCAGGGGTTTCAGGGAGCCCAAGTTTATCACGTTTTTTTTGTGGTCATAATAATGGTCATTAACTATTAAAAAATTAAAACACACCGTCACGATACCTTTTTTTATAATCATCAGCGCCGGGACCAGGGAGGGGTGTATTATTAAGTGTAAATGTGACCATGAGGATTAACTGACTGTACTGAAGAATTAATCTTACAACTATTTTGAAGCCCTTTGGCTACAGTAACAGTCTAACATTCGTACATATGTTCACAAAATAACAATCAACCCCTTTTTACACACGCCTTTGAAGTTTGTAGTTCGTAAAATTATGTTCAAACAATAATCAAGTCCATCCAGGTACGCACGCTGAAGAATAAGCACTCACGATCACAAACGCACATGTATCACAAACACGAGTCGACGTAAATATACACTCAGCTCTGGCAACGCAGCGACCACGTGCGTTTGTCTTAGTGTGTACATTCTCTGAGTGCACCGACATACAATGCAGCATGTATTGCGCACTCGTTACGAGTGCGGAGATATATCGTTATCATGCATGGCATTCCTGCACTGATCTCGATGTGTTTTCTTTTGCAACTCATTATTCGCGCTGGAGTTAAGCCAAGTGTGCCTTGGAATGCCTAGCGCATATTTCATGATTTTGACTGCGGAATTTGGGTTTTTAGATGGATTAAAACATGGATTAAAGTGCTGGTAAGAAACAGCATTTTTCGTGGCTGATACTAGAAAAACTTAGGGAGCCAGCCGGGCTCCTCAAGCACTTTTTCAGGGAGCCCGCAGGGGTTTCAGGGAGCCAATGGCCACCGGGCTCCCGATAAAGTCGAGCCCTGTAGTGCTCTATCGCACACACCAAGTAGGTGAAGGAAGAGTTGCACCTTATCACCGCCGTGAAACCCCTAAATAAGGGATTAAATGTATGTTGGTGATTGGTACCCTTTAGTGCTCTATCGCACACACCAAGTAGGTGAAGGAAGAGTTGCACCTTATCACCGCCGTGAAACCCCTAAATAAGGGATTAAATGTATGTTGGTGATTGGTACCCTTTAGTGCTCTTTCGCACACACCAAGTAGGTGAGGGAAAAGTTGCATCTTATCTCACTACTCTAATTGGTTTGTAAAATGGGACTTTTCAGTTTGAAGACCATTGCTTAAATAACTTAGGCCCCATTTATCCCCTCTGGAATTGAATGTAGAGCCATATGTGATAAGAAGATGGTACTACATTTATAAAGCTTTAACAGAAGAAATTGTTTACAATGCATGTGTGCATGTACATTTATTTTATATTTTTGTCATTTAGGTTTTCAATGAGATTTGATTTTGAATTTGAATGAAAACATTCAAAGAGACCCGTTGTGATCACAAAATAATGAAGATTTAACTTGCTACTACTGAATTTCTTATCTTTCTGCAGGAAATTCATTCCCTCAGCTGAAAGAGAGTGATGCCATGTTTGTGGCTGAAAAGGTAACCAAGATCTTTTCTTATCAATATGTCGGGGAATTACTTATTTTTTAGAGAGGTGATGTTTAACTGTTTAACTTGACAATCAAAATTTGGATAGAGTGAATTATTCTTTTATTTTTTTTATTGTTATGCTTGACATGATTTTATTGGATTCTTTCTAATCTCATTGTGAAATTGATCCTAACTCACTTGGGCTTGATATTCCCTATACTACGTTCAATAGTAATGGGCCAAAGAGTGAATCAAGCCTACACTTTTGCAGGCAGAAGGGAAGTCAGGGGTGAAAGGTCACCAGAGTTTGACTTCCGTTTTGTCATCATGCATGAGCATTTTTCATTTTACTGTCAATCTAATTTTGAAAAAGGCCCTTGTAACCTCTTATTAATTTGAATAAAACCTAGTTTATCTGTTTCTTTTTGTGTAAGTAACACGCCCTTTACATTATCTCCTTTAAAAAAGAAAAAAGTGTTTGTTCTCTTTTAAAAGCCACCTTTCTTTTCTTTTTTCAATTAAGAATTTTGTTCTCTCCTAAATCAAGCGCATGAAAGCTCACTTCATTTGCTGTTCTTTCTTTTAAATGTGAACTTTCTATTTTATTCGTTCTCTACTTTTATTAAACATTGCGGTGAAGTGAAAAGAGCCCCATCATGAATAGATCTTTCGTTTGATGATTATCTTTTCTCCTAACCTAGTTAAGTCCAACTTTTAATACATCCACAAAATCTACATTTTTATGCCTCCGTTACGAAGTAGCCGGAGGCATTATGTTTTCGGGTTGTCCGTCCGTCCGTACGTCCCGTTCTCGTGATCGCGTTATCTGAAGAACCGATTGATGGATTTCTGCCAAACTTTGGTCATGTATGTATCTTACAGAGCCGGTGAACTGATTAGATTTTGGGGTCACGAGGTCAAAGGTCAAAGGTCACGGGGCTCGTTATGTATGCAAAAACGGCTCGTGATCGCGTTATCTGAAGAACCGATTGATGGATTCCTGCCAAACTTTGGTCATGTATGTATCTTACAGAGCCGATGAACTGATTAGATTTTGGGGTCATGAGGTCAAAGGTCAAAGGTCACAGGGCTCATTATGTATGCAAAAATAGCTTGTGATCGCGTTATCTAAAGAACCGATTGATGGATTCCTGCCAAACTTAGGTCATGTATGTTAATTGCAGAGCCGATGAACTGATTAGATTTTGGGGTCATGAGGTCAAGGTCAAAGGTCATGCGGCTCAATATGTATGCAAAAACAGCTTGTGATCGCATTATCATTAGAACAGATTGATGGATTCCTGCCAAACTTAGATCATGTATGTATCTTGCAGAGCCAATCAACTGAGTCGATTCTTGGGTCATGAGGTCATAGGTCAAAGGTCATGGGCTCATTATGTATGCAAAAATAGCCTGTGAACGCATTCTCATTAGAACTGACAGATGGATTACTATTTAACTCTGGACATCTTGCAGAGCCAATGAACTGAGTAGATTTTAGGGTCATGAGGTCAAAGATCAAAGGGTCATATATGTACATGAGAAATTGCTTGTAATCACAATATTCTGAGAACCTGTTAATGGATTACAAATACAATTGAACTTGAATTTGAAAAATTTCTTCTGTTTTGGTTTGTAAAATTGCTCTTTGACGGAGGCATCATTTCGACTGCGCGCAGTTGAAGTTCCATCTAGTTGATATTTGCTTTTTGAAAAGATCTATTCCGATGGTTCATAATTTTAAAAATGAATTGAATTTGTTTGTATTGCTAGGTAGGACAAACATTATGGCTTGCCCAACCTAACAATAACACATATATGAAGAGTTTAATTCCAAAAGGAGCTAAATCCATTTTTGTAACTTGAGAGAAAAAAGAAATTGTTTACCAGATTTTGTACAGGCGTCTTTCGAAAAGTGATATTAGAAAGGTCATTTTTCATAATTGCTCCCAAAATTTAAGTAAAGTAATTTTGTTGAAGGACGGGTACTTAAAGTAAACAATGTTCTGATATCAATAACTCAATTTTTAACAAAAGTGTATATAGCTCCTTTTGGAATTAAGCTCTTCATATGTACAACTTGCATTCTGATTATTGAAATACAATTATTTGCAACAGGTAAATGAAATAATTCATATTGAGGCACTTCACAAAGACGTGTTCATGACATTTGATTACAATTCGACAATGGTCTATTCATGCATACCGGTACCTAGTATCTTGTGGCTATAGTGTAGAATGCTTGCACACAGGATTATATGTTGTCATTAACCAGGCCACAGACTCAGACTAGGACAGAGTTTGGTACATACAGGTCTAAACATTGATCTATAATTGTGTATTTGCCAGGCTCCAGACTGGGCAGAAGGAGAGAGGTGTTTCACCTGTAGGACTGAGTTTGGTCTGGTACAGAGACAGGTGAGTTCCTTCATAAATGTTCATATCCGTTTCTACTAATGTGATATGGATAAAAGTCAAGTACTGGTCATGTGATGGCATTGTGAAAAAAACTGTCCAGAATATGTTTGGAAAGATTGAATATGTATTGCATAAATATCACTGTTTATTTTGCTGCTTTTGAATCCTTAAAATGTTATCAAAACTGACTCCTGCATAAAATCATGTATAAATGTATTGCCTACAAAGTTGGACATACCCTGGTGACATTTGCTCCAGATATTATTTCATCAAAGGTATAAGGTTAGGGTTGTGATTGGGTTTTTAGGTTAGATTTAGGGTTAGGTACAGTGTTGGCTCCAGGATAATTGGTACAAATTCAGTTGGTGTTGTAAACTTTATATTGTTATAATGTTAAACAATTGTCAACAGAGCTTTTAAGGTGCCATCATTTTGTAGAAGTCACTTTGTTATTTATGTATTACTGTTGCATGCCTTTCCAACCGGTTCCAACTTTGGCTGATATCAGTGGATTGCCTTTAGAATCCACGCTGAACATGCCAGGACTGAGCAGGAGAGAGTGCAGTATGCAACTGTGGTCATCCAGACCAGACCTTATCGCACATCATCAATGACTGCATGTTGACAAGTATCCCAGGAGGCATCAATGAACTCCAACTATTGTCGTTTGACGCCCTTACGTGGCTCTCCAACCTTGACTTATCTTTTAAGCTGCAAAATATTTTATGAAAGAAGATGGCTTTCTCAATTTCCTTTCCTTTTCCACTTCTCATAATACTTGTCTCCTTACAGCATCACTGTCGTCACTGTGGCCAAGTCTTCTGTGGTAAGTGCTCCTCCAAGAACTCCACCATTCCCAAGTTTGGCATTGAGAAACCTGTCAGGGTCTGTGACAACTGCCACGAAAAGCTCCAGGGGTAAGTATGTGATTCTATTTAAAATATAAGGTGCATTGTTATTGATCATGGAGGGGATCATTTTACTTATTATTCCATCATTCACCAAGTTGAAAGATATAATGAAAGATGATTTTTTAATATTTTCAATGAATGATTCTCTATGTAGGTAGAGAAATATTAATGCACCTATTGCCTTGAAATGGGTTTTGCACACAACACTTTTACACATTTAAAATTTCAATTTCAATCATAAACCAGGATGGAGATTACTGTAAAAGTAGAAATATTAATTTTCACGGATTTTAGAACTCGCGAAAATATAAGCATGATCATGCGAAAATAACAGTGTTTACAGTACCTCATTTTATTACATAAACTTAAAAAAGAATAAACTACAAACAATTTCATGAAATCTTAAAACATACAAAATTCATCTTTAAAAAGAAATTAACAATCTTCTTCTGCTCACATTAATTTTGGTTGCTGATTTTTTGACACAAGTTTTCTCCATTGTTTCCTGTCCTCTACAACTGCTTTCCTCTTCTTTAGCACCTTTCCTCTTTGCAATGATGCTTTCATGACATCTTTGTAGCACATCAGTGAGCTACAAACTTTTCTTGAGCCAGTCTTGAGTTCTATATAAGTTGATAAAGAAGAGCTTTTTACTGATCAGGTATTGTCCATTCTGGCTACATGGCCTATCCAATACAACTGGTCTCTCATGAGGGTTACTTCAATGTTGTCAGCACATGCATGTCATATTACTTCATCAGTATGAAGCTAATGCAGCGGTCACAAAGGTTCTTACGAACGATTATTTTGTACGAATCTCCCTGTTTTTCCATTGTCTTCACGAATTTTCATTGTCTGAAAATCGTTCGTACGGCGTTCGTAATGGCATTTGTGACCGAGGCTTTAGCTTGTTGACCTGATGTTGATGTAGAGTCCATGTTTCACTTGTGTAGGTTAGAAGAGGTATGGCACACTGATTATAGACCTTGATTTATGTGGCAATGAAAAAGGTCTCTGCAGTCATAATACCTACATGAAGAGCAAGTGCCTTTAATAGCCCAATAAATGCTTTTATGTAGTAGGAACTTCCTGAATTATATTAGGTTGATCTGTCAACATATGACTAGGTACTGGATTGCCGCCTTGTATTCTATTTTCTGGCAAAGAAAACCAAATAGATGTAAGAAGTTCATGCTATTTGTTGTTTGTGTTTTACAGCAAGTCGAGTTCCACCAAGTCACCGAGCTCAGGTGGAAACAAGGAAAGTGACCTTCCAGACGAGTACCTGAACAGTCCCCTGGCCCAGCAATCTCAGGTAAGAAGAATTACCATCTACCCATGGTGGTCTGTGGTGCATTGGTTTGTGCACTTGCCATGCAATGGGTTCAAAACTTTTCAGACAGTTTGTACACTGTAAATAATTAATCTCTCCTGATGAATATGTGACCAGCCACAGCTTAGCATTTTGGATGAGATGACCTATCTTACATTTTGAAATATTTTTGTCTACATATGAAATTGAAAAATCATTGATGTACCATGAATTTGTAAATAATTGGTCTGCACACAATACGTTCTTGCCAACGGGGAAGTGTAATGTTATATTATATTTTGTCCACAGGAGTTTTTTCTAAAATTTTCTACTGTAAACATGAGATTGCAGTGACTTTTGTGTTTTAATCATTTTTTACCCAATTTTGAAAGCCCTATTAGAGCTCCTTTTCCACTTTTTATCAGTAAAATAAATGGGGAGTTATCTTGAAGAGCTTGTTCACAACAATGACTTTCTCCATGTACATGTAGCTCAGTATTTGGACATTTTTTAAATAAATAATTCCAGGCAATTAATCAATTGGGCTATTGTCTGTCTTATTCTCTGACTCTCTTTGTAAAATCAGATGCCACCACAGCGCAATGAAGCAGATCTTCAGGAGGAAGAGGAGCTCCAGTTAGCCATGGCTCTCTCCCTTGATGAAGCAGAAAATAAACATATTGTGAGTGTTTTATGCTTTTGTCTTATGTATCACCATGTTCATATATGGCACAGTAAACCACAGCATTAAACAAAAATACATATAGCCTACTTATAATTATAATGACATGAGTGTAATATGCTTCACATTTATGTATGTTATTCATAAAAGCTCAGTGAGTATGTGTAGGACATTTTTTGTTGCATGCATTTGCTTTTTATTTACACAATGTTTTAAAAAAAGGGTGTGGTTTACCGTTTCATATCTGAAGGAGCCTTTGTGTGTCTGATATATCATATGCGTTTTATGTGTCTTATGCTCTATTCAGTTTTACTTTTCATCAAATAAATTTCATTGGAGATTAATAACCTAAACTTCACCTGGATCTACAGATGCCCTTATCCTTGTAGGTGTTTGGACTCATCTATGCACAACATTATTTTATATTGAGAGTGTTTTGAAATTGCAGTATGTCTTTATATTAGGGATATTAGAAACTTATTTTGACTATAGAATGGTGACATGGAAGCCCGATTAAACATCAAAGTAAAATCATTTTTGGTGATTTGTCGGACCTTTAAAAAGGCCAAAGAAGCACCTTTGCGAATGAATGGCAATGCATCCAAGTATATTAAAAAGGGAAGTGTGTAAAGTGAGCAATTTTTTTTTAGTAAGCGCCTGGATTAGCAGATATTGCTGCAACATATTAGTATTATTATCAATGTTTTATTTAATCACAGACATGTGAAGGAAAAAAAATGTATATATAAGTTTCATTTGTGTAATTTTTAAGTCATTTAGCAGTGCCAAAGTGAAAGTAACCAAAGCGAAATCAGGGAAATTGTGCAACAATATAAATCTTGTACTTGTTTGTTCTGATTTTAGATCAAAGGAGGCAAGAGCCCTGCTTCAAGTACCACTTCACCCTCTGTCCCTAGCTCTGCTTACAGCTCTAGCGTAAGTTTCCTTTATGGCTATTAAGAAGTGAAGGTGAATGATTCTTATAATGAACTTGACTTTATGTAATTGGCAAGGTGATGATGTAATGGTGGTCGTAATGATGATAATGAGTTGATGATGATGCTGATGATGATGATGATGATGATGATGATGATGATGATGATGATGATGATGATGATGATGATTGTGATGGTTATGATGGTGGTGGTGACAATGATGATGATGATGATGATGATGATGATGATGATGCTACTAATGGTGATGATAGTGATAGTTTTTTAATGAGGAAGATGATGGGGATGGGTATGGTCACAGTAATATTAGTATGCGATGGTGATAATCATGTTAATACTTGCAATTTAACATGATGGTGCTAGTGCTTTCAATGATGATGATAACAATAATGATAGCATTCTTGATGCTGATGATGATGATGATAAGAAGGATTATGATGTTGGATTGCTTTGATTCTCCCATTTCAGGTCTCATCTGCTCCAGCACCAGAACCTGAGCTGGATCCAGAGGTGAGCAATCAAACATTAAATCATTACCATTTCCCCCCAATGGCTTCTTTAGTTATTGCAGAAGGATACTTCATAATTGTCAAGTAGTCAATCATATAATGTATATGACAATCATGTAATGTTAGTTGATTCTACCTTTTTGTGGTATAAAGTGGTCCATTTACATGATTTTCACCCAAGTGGTTGAGAGTTGCATTCTTGCCCAATGCTTGAGTTTTATGTATTTTATTAATCTCTCTAGACCAGCGTTTTTCAAAAAGAACTCAAAAAGTCTTGCATCACTCCTATCCCAAAATCAAAGAACATTTATTTGCCATCCCTCTGGCTCTTGTTAAGTGCCATGTACGCACGTTTGGGCACATTTGTTCCAGGATTTTGTGAGCGAGTGAGCCAAAACAAGAGAATTCTTAATGTGTTCAAAAAAATTGTTTTCATCAGGCTGCCAAATATACATTAATACAGAAATTATATAGGCCTATTTGGTTGCATGATACAGAGAATTGAGGATATGATCAGGCATCTTGTTGGTTGGGAATTTTCCTTTCTCGAAATGTTGCGAGAGAGTGAAGTGAACGAGCTGATTAAAATGCAAGAGCACATATAAAATATTTATTGTTTTTTTTGCATCAGAAATAGCTAATTATGCAAATTAGCTGATAAACATATTGCAAGATACTACACCACTTGTAACTGTGATAATCAGTATTACTGTGCATATAAGTATAGAGAAATTGCAATTGCAACTGATTGTCAAAATGTTATGATTTTTATATGATAAGATACGCTAGATTTGTGGCTTAAAAGTCATTAAAGCATGGAGTGACAGGAAAATTTCTACAAAAATATTGCAGAAAACCCTTTTAAAGGCAAAGACCAGTATTGGAAACTCCCCAATTTAAAAAAAATGAAATGGAAGCTCTTATTACCAATCATATGAAAGAATATGTTTTGACTAATACATGATAACATTTTTGCCAGGAAACCACCTTCTAATTGATATATTTGCTAAATTAGTTTATTTATTGGGATGTGATAGATAAAACGCACGTGTCGCGCACGTGTGCGTAGTCCAATATACATCTGACTGTGTACGGTGCTTGTAACTTTACCAAGACTGGGCCAAATTTCTTATCATTTTGATGATTCCAGAACCTTGCAGTACACACCAATACTTATATGCTAGATGATCAACCTTTTCTGATCGCTTCCACAACGTTTCTTTCACAATGCAATCGCATGACCAGAACTGATCTTTATCTTTAAGTTCTATTTCCTGTTTCTACATATTGCGAGTGAGCGTGCGAGGAAGAAAAACAGTTTGTTATATCAAAATCCTCATGAAATTTCATTTATTTCATAGTTTTACTCTAATTGTTTTTAATATTTGGTTCCCACAAAATCAAGGTGATTCCAAAGTAATTTTTTGATATAGCTTTTATTCTCTTGCAGCACCGGGTTGAAAATCGCTGCTCTAGACCCAGGTTTAGCAAATGGGCCTTTAAATGTTGGTTTCCTAATGGAAGCTTGAGAACATTGCAGATACCCACTACCTTGAACACTGCTACATATGTCGACCAATTTAAGACAATTTTGAAGGCCTGTTTATTTAGTTAAGGTGCATGGATTGTTATAGGTTTATGTTGGCTCAACTGGTGTTTTTGAAGTATCATTGTGTAAACAGTCCCTATACTTTATTGTGGAGGAAATTGTGCAGGGCTTTGTAAGTGTACGGAAAGATGCTCTACCCAATATTCTGGTTGGGATCGGATCGCAAGTTCCTTGTGTGACTTGTATGAGTAATAAAAAAAGGAAAAAATCATTATCCCACTTATAGCTTGCCCGCTACCTGAATCGGTCTTACTGGGAGCAGAAGCAGCAGGAGAACCGCAGTGCCATGCCATCAGCTCCATCTGGAGGAGGCGACATTGTCCCGGCAACAGCCCCGCCCTTGTCCCAGTCCACCTCCTCTCTGCCCCAGTATTCCCAGAGCAAGACGTTTGAGGTAAGACTCCTTTGTATTTGGTTTTACGATACATGCTCCAGTGACAATTGCTCCACCTTTAAGATCATACACTAACAAAATTTCTTAGTTCAACACTAGGACTTCATTGGGTAAATGTCCGAAGGGGGTAATTTTCCTAAGGGGGTAATTATCCTAGGGGATGATTGTTTTAAGGGGGTAATTGTCCTAGGGAGTGATTTTCCTGGGGATAATTGTCCTAGGGGGTAAACTTCCAAGGGGGTAAGTTTCCTATTGGTAATTTTCGGTGGGGGGGGGGGGGGGGGCTGATTTTCTAGGGGGTAATTGTCCTGATACGAGAGAGCAAGAAAATGATTTAAAGGTAAGTTTGAAAGTAGTTTCCTCGCAGAAGGACATAAATGATCTGACTTAATTAAAAACAAAGACCTTATAGTTCCAAGTCTACTACTCTGTCCACTTAGCCATCACGTCTACTATACCTTTACTCCTTTAGGAGGCACAGAACGGTGCCGCAGAGCCGGAGAACGAGGAACTGGTCTGCAACATGTCAAGCAGCATTGACGTACTGGTGAACCGCATGAAGAGCGACTCGTCTCGCGGCCGGAGCATCGCAAGCGACACCACAGTGCAGGGTCTGTTCCAGGTGTTGGCCAGCATGCATCCAAGGCTGCTCAAGTTACTGCAGGAGAAGGAGGAGAAAAGAAGTAAGTGGAGAATAATTTGGTAACCTGGCTCAAGATTTGGACTGTTACTTAAAGGGGCACGTTCCCGCCAGTGTAGTTATCGGAACATGCCGATCTGCGTAAGAGCCGTATTCTATTGGTGTCAATAGTCAGCTATAGCGCCGTCCGCCAGCGCGTACGTATTTTGAGCGCCCCCTGGAATACGGGGAACATGACCCTTTAAGTTCTAAGCTTTTGCTGTACATTTGGAAGTAATATAAAGATTACAGGGGACCAATCACTAAAAAAGTGTTCTAGCTCCAACTTTTTTTGGTTCATGTCAATATACTACAATTTTTGAAATATCTGCTCGCAATATATTTTGTTAATGTAAATGCAAGATGAATCCTCTCTAAATGAAAATAATAGTCACACGGTTGCATGCACACATGTGCATGGACCCTAAGTCAAACTTCAGTTTGAAGAAGGAAAAAGATTACCTTGTCAAAAGTTTTGGATACAGTATCAAATTTGGGCTGTTTAAACCACCTATGGCACTAAAAGGATCAATAATTAGTTACATAATCAATGCTTAATCAACTGTAAATTATTTTTCTCTTGAAGCTCAAATGGAGGCTCTGCAAGATAAACTGGCTCAGATCCGAGATGCTCGTGAGGCTCTGGATGCCCTCCGTGAGGAACATCGGGAGAAGCTAAGACGAGAGGCAGAGGAGGCAGAGCGACTCCGCCAGATGCAGATGGCCCACAAGCTGGAGATCATGAGACGCAAGAAACAGGCAAGTTTAATACTGCTCACGTGCTGCTGCCAATTTGAGTTAGCTTTTAGGTTTCTGCAAACCCATTTATAAACACCTACAGAAATTTAAGTCATTAAACATTGCTTCATTTGGTTTCTGTACTGGATGCTTTTGTGCAACAGCCTACATTGTCAATAGTCACTGGTCATACATGGCTAATTTTTAGTTTCCTTTTGGGATGCTATAAATGTACTTGCAGTAGCAAACAACCCAAGACAAAGGGCTGGCCAATTATTAATGATGAAAGTAATGGCATGTATGGTGCTCACTGATTTACACTAGTAAACCCTCACCAACAAATTGTATTGTTTGATACATTTTCTACATAGACTAATTTTGTTGTTTTTGTTATCGCTATTGTTATCATTGCTATGTGACCAGCCCTTTAATGATCAAGCGTTGCCTAAACAGGTAACCTTGTTTTTTGCCAGCCTAATGAAGTTGCTGATCAAAGATTTTGAATTGATACATAGATTACATGGTGCTTTCATTCATTTCGACAGGCAAAGCATTTATTCCATTTATGTTCAAGGAAATCAAAGTTTTCTTCAGATTATCTTTTTAGGGTCTTGTTGGATGAGTATGATTTACTGTACTCTTTGCAAGTTAGCACCCTTCATGGTAGAATACAGTGCCAGTGGTGTAATGAGCAAAAACTTTTTTTGGGTCAGAACAAAATCGGCATCACCATGAAAGGGAAAATTAAAGAAAAAGGGTTCTAAGTTACGTTGAATTAGAGGTGAATGTTATGGAGAAAGGAAAAGTAGGCACTTATCAAAGGGAAAAGGACAGTAAGTAGAAAAGAAAAGGTGCCTTTGTCACAGTAAAAAGGGACACTCAACAGAGATTGAAAGGCACTTGTGAGAATGGAAATGGGGAATCTGTTGAAGGAAAAAGGCACCTATCAGATTTTGATAGGGGCATTTATCAGATGTTAAAAGGGGCATTTTTGAAAGGGGAGAGGCTCATATAAAAAAAGGAAAAGATGCACTTATCTGAAGGAAATAAGGTACTTATTAGAAAGGAAAAGAGGCACATATCAAAATAAAAGGGGCACTTATCAGAGGTGAAAAGCGGCATTTAAGAAAAAAGGTCATGCACATCTTCACTGAGCTCTATGTTATAAGATACAGATATGTGAAGTGTATTGCACTTTACGTCATCATAAAAAAGCCACCACAGTTTTGCCTCTTTATTTCTGAATGAGGTTTAACCAGTCCTCAAACTTCTCAATGTTTGTTGTTGTATACAGGAGATGCTGCAGTTCCAACAGCAACAAGCCCTGCTGAAGATGCAGGAGCAGGAGAGAGAGAGACAAGTTTGGCTGGAGCAACAGAAACAACAGCAACAGATGAGGCAAATACAATACACAGCCTATGGCATGGGTGGTAAGTCATACTTGATCTGTTTGCCCTTTCACTTGGTTCTTCTAATTCATCCGCTTTTCTTCTCTTTTTGTAGATATAATTTCTTTTTATGTTATTTCTGTAAATTCTATTTGTTTTTCTTACTTCCTCTCTTATTGCTCTTATCGCATACTTTTGTTATGTACTCACTTTTCTCACCAGATTGTCTGTATTTCTCTCCTGCTCTTCTTATTCTTCATCCTGTTCTTGTTTATATTTGTACTCTCTCATTGTTTTCTTTTCCTATTTGAGTTCTGCCATTGCTGCTTGGTTTATGCAAAGGGTTATTGTATTTTGTATCCCTAGTCTAATGAAAAAAATATGTGTATTTAGAGACCAAAGAAGAGGATTATAAGCGTCTGCTTTATCTATACTGTGAGGAAGTTTTTGCTAACGACTGCTAGGTTACAAATTCACAATTATTAGTTACCTATTGCCTGGGTAATGCTTGTAGTTCAATGTGCAGGTTGCAATATAATTTACAAATATTCATTTAAGTAAATACATTGGTCAGGCATGGCCATATTCATACCAAAATGTCCCTTTTACAGAGTCACATACTTCATGCTATTTATTAAACAAATATTGACTACTAATATGTTGAGTCATGTTTACTTAGCCCCTTACTTCACCAGGCATATATGTAGCACAGTTTGATATCAACTCAGGCAAAAATGTTATTTAAACCAAAGTATTCACTGTTATGTCATATGTCAGGGCTACACACTATTTTTTTCTCAGAAGGAGGTCTGGATTGAGCTTTTTAGAGTCTGTATGCATGAGCCCTATGTTAACATTTCCAAATTTGGCGAAAATTATCCAATGACGATGGAAACGCCATTAATCTCAACAACAACAAGGGGTCCAGACTTAGATTCTGGGTGCCCGTGTGTCCCAGGTGCATGTTAGTGTTGTGCCCTCCATACCATATGTTATTTGTTATTCTCGTTAACACTATCATTACGATGTTCACCATTTATTGTAGGTATGAATCAGCCTGGTATGATGACTCAAGGTGGTATGGCGCCCCCACCAGGTGGAATGCAACATGCTCCTCCTGGCCAGTATGTACAGCAACCACAGGTAAGTGTACTGGATCAATGCACACCAGTAGATGTGGGTATTGTATTCTAACCACCAGCTGAGTTTTATCATCACAGTGTTTATTTGAAGTGAAGACACTCCTGATTTCTCTACTTCCCATATACTTAATACAGAGACCACCCCATTCCAATCTATAGGCAATAGGCTAAGAAATGGATATTCATTTATGTTCTCAGAGAAATTTGTGTGGGAACTCACAATTTTTATACAGAAATATTTAGATGAAATAAATGTATATTTATAAATAAGAAAAATTAAGCCTCTCATTATTTTGGTAATAAGTTTGGTTGGTCTATCAGTGCTTAATGGAGGGACAGTTGCCTCATTTTTTTAATTGCATCATATGCTTGTTTGTTTAATTTTTTTAATTTTTTTTTTTTTTTTTTTTTTAGGGGGGGGGGGAGTTGTGTAATGCTGTCTGTACAGAACAAGAAGGGATATTAATTTTGTATTCGAATGCCATTCTGGCTTCAAAGAGAAGATATATATTTAATTTAGTGTGCTTCAAAATTAACAAACATTGAGAGACAAGAAGATTTATGTCCTTTGAAATGATGCATTTTCACAATGTTGCTGTTCGCTTTTCAGTATGGGTCCCCCTCCCATGCCCCCTATGGGATGGCCCCACCCCAGGGGAGTTACCCCAGTGGTCCACCCTCTACCACCCAGATGGATGCCGGCCAGCCAACCACCCAGGTGGGTTACAACCAACCTCCATCAGGCTACCAGGTACCGCTCCAGCAACAACAGCATCAACCTCCACCACCACAGCAACAACCTCCACCACCACAGCAACAACAACTGCCACCCCAACAGCAGCAGCAGCAACAGTACCAGCAACCGATGCCTGGTGGTGGGGGATATCCTCCTGGGCAATATGGTGCACCTTCCCAGCAACAACAGCAGCAGCAACAGCCGCAACAGCCTGGTAGCATGAATCAAAGCTATGGGTCACCACTCTCCTCGCTTGAATATCAGCAACAGCAGCAGCCGCCGCCGCCTCCACAACAACAGCAGCAACAAGGAGGCAACCCCTACAACATGCAAGCTGTGTCTGGTGCTCTACCACAAGGCCAGGTAACACCACAAGGGCAATACGGCTCACCAGCACCGCAGCAACAGTATCAACCACAGGGACAACAGCAGATGATGGGTGCAGGTGGCATGCAGATGGTACCACCTGGTATGCAACAACAGCAACCACCCCCTGGCATGCAACAGCAACAGCCACCTCCTCCTCAGCAACAAGAGGGCACACTGATTTCCTTTGAATAAAAAAAAATCTTATTAGTCAATTTGTATGTTGATGAGCATGTTCATTCACTGATATCCCCAAGAGGTAACTATTGTACCTGCATATCAAAACATATATATCCAATTTTAATTTACACTATGTTTACTTTTCTCTTTTTTTTCTTCTCTCTTTTAACAAACTGTCACTCCCAGAATTAAATGGTGTACCTACTCTTTACTTACGAATACATATGGATCAGAATTTTCAATCATGAGCATGTTTGTATTTACATATATGACGCAGTTTCTTTGGAGAAAAAAGTAATTTAAGGATTACACATTAAGTAGTATTCTAAAAATCTTGTTGTCCTAAAGCTTATTGGTCAAGTAGAGGGTACTATTTGTTTTTTTAATCAATCAGTAAAAACGCTGTACATTCTAACGTATCATGGTGAATGAATAACATTGCTGAGTTTATTTGCTCAAGTTTTACAGGGATGGGGATCTGTAAGTAGCATCGTTATATGTATAAATGGAAAGAACTTTTGTGAAGCATTACCCTTGCAAGGGAAAAGAAAAGCACTGGTGTTGTTGGAAGGAATGCATGTTTATACCATATATCTAGTGAATGTTTGAATGTAGTACAAATTTTGTTTTATAGTGCTTGAATACATCAGGGCTCATAGGAATGACAAGTATTTGGATTTCTGATCGAATTCAACCTACCGCCAAAACAATGTTAGATAGTAGAGGGCTTCCTTTCTCCCACGCTGTGCAGGATCCACCTGGAAAGAGGATGAGACAAGGTTTCTTCATGCTTCCATAGAGAATATACAGCAGTGTCAACAAAGTCTTGATTTTACCAAAATATTGTTCTGGTTTCATGAAGTCCCCCAATGATTTCATAAGATCTATGTGGGCAAGATCATAATCTGTAGCTTATATTTTATTGGCTATTACACTATCATTTGTCTTAGACTTTCCCGTTTTTGACCCATGGTATTTGTATGGGATCCTGAAATGCCTTTGCCACATAAACCCATGGCCAGTGCTGCCCTCTATGGCTGAATACTGTATTGACGATAGTGAAAATGTGTAACTCCATGAATATGTTTTCTCCATTTATACTCTGTATGTTTAATCTTCTTCAGAAAAGAATCCTTTTTTTTAAAATGGTTTTTAGTAAAGTGAGGTTACTGGTATAAAGTTACATTGGTTTAAACATAGTTGCATTCTATTTTGATAGGGGGTGTCATGCACATTTGGAGAACTCCATGTCATGAGAGTTTGAATCCAGCATAATTTTCTTCCTTTTTTGGCTGTATAGCCTTTCATTTAGTATTGAAAATTAAATTAGTATATATATACAAGTAATGCAAAAGAAAAGGATGAAAAGTTGAGATCATCAATGTTGACTGTGGGATTATTCAAGAATTTTCTAGGAAGAAAATATACCAAGATACAGTGTATAAATAATGGTCATTATTTTAATTTTCATAATATGTATATTTTAAGTCAATTAATAAACGTACTAGTCAACCAGAAAAACATTGCAGTTCATTTACTATATCAAGTCATAGTGTTATAATGTTACCAATCCATAGTTATTCAAATCTGGACTTTCTGAGTCACATGGATTATGAAAATAAATGTGATTACAACATTTTCTGTGAACTAATGTATTCTAAATGCATGTGGGGGTTAACTTGCAATATTATTGTGCCAATGGCTTGTGAAGATGAGTAATTAAATAAATATGAGTCTTAGAAGGCATTAATTATTCAAATTTATGATATTCTTGTGGTCATTACAATAAAATAAAAATTTGTGTGTCCATATATGCATTTGAATGTGTACATAGTAATGCCAATCCAATCATCATGATGGTGTCCTCATTTCAAAGTCCAATGATGGTTGTATTATAGGGAAAATCCCAAATGGTACGATTTTGCTTTTGAATATTAAACAACAACTAAACAAAGTTACCCAAACATTTGATTAACAGCATAATATCCATGAAATAATAGTCAAATATTTATTCCCAGAATGATGTGGAGGCAAAAAATGGAAGTACTTGGCACGTTTTGCTATATTCATTTACCAAGTATAACATATATTTATGTAAACAACATTTTCAGTAGACTCGAACATAAATTCTAAAAAGCCTGAAAATATTTGTTGGGGGCCAGAGTTTCATTGCAGAGCATGACGACAACCCTCCCCCTCCAAAAAGATTTTTTTTTTAAAACGCAAAATTAAAAACAAAACTCAAACACAAAATGTCAACATTTTACATATTGGGATGATAGTAGCCATTTCTCCTGAGCGCATTACTAAATGGATGTAGAAATGCAAATGGTTTAAATCTCTCAATGTTAAAACATGTGGGTTTAAACTTTTTAATTTTTTAGCTCACCTGAGCCAAAAGGCTCAAGTGAGCTATTGCAATCTTATTTTTTTTTTTTTTCATTTCATATTCTGATGATTTCATACCAAAATGTTGGTATGGATTCTGGCTAAACATTGTAGAAATCATTTTTATGTCAAGAAGACTTCAATTTGTTTGATAGGGATACCTCTGCCCCTGAAGGGGATACAGGAACTCCACCCCTAAATTGCCCTACTGTTCGAATAAATGAGAAGCGGCGCTCCCGGATGGGGGGGATGGCTCAGTGCCCCACCCGTTTTTCAATAACCCAAAAGTGCCCCTTTTTACATAGGAAAGTGCCCCCTTACCTCTGATAACTACCCTTGCTCAAATCTGAGAGGTGCCCCTCTTACTTTGACAAATGCCCCTTTTCTTTTTTAAGAAGTGCCCTGTTTTCTTCTGTAATAAGGACCTCTTCCCCTTCTCATAAATGCCTCTATTAAAATCTGATCGGTGCCCCTTTTCCTTTTCCTTTTCCAAATGCCCCTTTTCTATTCTTATAAGTGCCTTTTTTCATATCTCTGATGAGTGCCCATATTCAGAAGCGAGAATTGCCCCACTATCACCTCTGATAATTGCCCTTTTACTTTGACAATTGTTCCTTTCTTTTCCAATAAGTGTCCTTTTCCCTGTTGTTAAACCATCTGAGAACAACTTATTCCTTTATTTCCCCCAAAGCTCACTCACTACACTTGCTCGAATTTAAAGTTGATATCTTTTCAGTCTTTTATGACTACAGATTGTGCTCAAAACCCCATCAGGATTGTTTTTTTCCCTCTTTATAAGATGTAATTTTTCACACTGTGACATCAATTTTTTTTAAATTTTTGCTCTCTTGCTTTGCTCGCTCACAAATAGATATGCCATCACACCCAACTGCAAAGCACGATGCTTAAGCAGTATCTTGAACCATGTAAAGAGAGAAACAAATGTTCAAATCATCCCTGATGTAATCACAATGTCTAAAAATTGTATATTTTCGTTTTGAGGTATCCCTTTGTAGGTGCCCCCCCCCTCCACTTTTACAGATTCGCCACCGCCCTTGCAATAAATTCAATGCTCCTGGTGCAAAGGGGATGGGTCCCATATTATGAAGCCCCTACTTTCGTCGGCTCAGGTGAGTGTTAGGTACGCGGACCTTATATATATATATATATTTTTTTTTTGTATGGGTTTCGTGTGTGTATCATGAACAAGACATAGGTGCTGCTTTTCTTACTGTTACGGTCAAAAGTCCAGGTAACATTATAATCCAAGAAATGTTTTAATTCTAATGATAGAAGGGAAAACATATCAACTAATTCTCCCCCCCCCCCCTCTCTCTCTCTCTCTCTCTCCACCCCCTCTCTCTCTATCTCCCTCTCTCTCTCTCTCTCTCTCTCTTTCTTTCTCTCTCTCTGTATATAATTATGTATATATTTGCCTGTAACCACTAAGATTTGTCCTTTTCAATACAAAATGTAGGTGTGCATTCATTCTCTCTCTCTCTCTCTCTCTCTCTCTCTCTCTCTCTCTCTCCAGACAACTTCGTCCATCCCTTTAAAAATATCTGCATATATATCGATACCTCTCTTACATTGTTATTTCCTCAGGAAGTCTAAATGTTATTTTTAAACACATTTTCATACAAATTGAGTTTCAAGTTTCGGGTAGCCATAATTATCAGGTTTCCATATTATCAGGATAATCTTGTTTAATCTACATTAGTTGGCCTAATTAGTGATTCTTCTCTCAAGTCAGAAGGCGCTTAGAGCTTATCTGTTTATCAGTGATAACCTAAGGTAGGGTCGAGAGGGGGTGTGTACGAAACAGTTTTATTACACGCATATAGAAGTATAAGCCTACATGGGTAAGTCGCAAAACATTTTAGCCTAGTGCATTTTCGGTAAACAGATGGTAACGAGTGATTTTATATTATTATATTGGATGTGTACGTCTAAATTTATTTCTTTTTGCAGATTTTTGTAGATGTTCCAAATATTAAACCGATATCAAAATCGACTTGATTCAACATTTGCTGACACAATGTATAAAAACGAGAGTTGTACATGATTGTGACAAGTTGGGTGCTCCTATATTCCGTCTATGGTCCGGTGACAATTGCTACGGCCTTTCTTTGTTACAGTCTGGTTTTAGGGTCAGGGTTAGAGTTAGGTGTAGTGCTAAAAAAGAAGTTACTATACACCGAGTAGCAAATGCCGCCGAAACATATAGTGTTCGTCGTACAAGCAATAAATTGATAAGATATTGTTTCGAGTGGATCAATCAGGCGCGGATCCACGGGCCGATTCGACGTGCCCGCCCCTCTTCCTAGCCCAAAATAACGGTAAAAAAAATAGGATAGTAACGGAAATGTTACCCTTTTTAAACAAAAAACCAAAAGCGGCCCCCAGACCCCCCCCCCAAAAAAAAAACCCCAAAAAATATGTGTTTCTCCTCTCCACCACCCCCCCCCCCGCTTATTCATCGGCCGGCTGAGTCGCCGCTAAATTTTTCCTCAAAAACTCTACCCCCCCCCCCCCCCCCAAAAAAAAAGTGCTCTTACCCCCTGCTTTATTCACCGGCCGGCTGAGTCGCCGCTAAATATTTTCTCAAGATTTCCTCTTGCCGCCGGCTGGATCCGCCCCTGGTTCAAATACATCACTATTTTGAGCTAAAGGGTATTTAATGACCATGTAATGTACCAATCGATGGTACAAATTAGACAAACTATAACGGTGCATGTATAGGTCTGTAGGCCTAGCTTGCATGTAATATCAATTAGTCAAAGGAAATTCAGAAAAGTGCTGTCACATGATGGCCAAGCAGGATGTTTGTGTCTTTTTCCGCGGTTTGTCATATGGTTTTTCCTGACCATGACATTTTGAAACAGGGAAGCAAGAGAAAACGTAAAAGAAAAACCGATGTTGTGCCGGTGTAGTGCCTATAATGAATAACTAAACTAGCCAGTGTGATGAGAATTTCTGTGTTGGCTTTCATTGAATCTGTGTAGGCCAAAGCTATACCCTGCTTTAAAGGTCAAGACCAGTAATGGTCATGCGATTGCATTGTGAAAGAAACGTTGTGGAATCGATCAGAAAAGGTCGATCATCTAGCATCTAGCATCTGCAAGGTTCTGGAATCATCAAAATGATAAGAAATTTGGCTCATTCTTCGTAAAGTTACAAGCACTATACACAGAAAGATGTATATGGGACTACCCTATCTCTCTCACCAGACCATGAGAGAAATAAATTTACCAAATATATGAATTAGTAGGCGGTTTCCCGGCAAATTTTTTATCATCATGTATTAGTCAAAACATATTCTTTCACATGATTGGTAATGAGAGCTTCCATTTCATTTTTTGAAATTGGGGCGTTGCCAATACTGGTCTTTACCTTTAATCTGCTTATAGTTTCTAGCACTTGACTGCATCGATTTTCCTTTGAGCCCGTCTGTACTAAATTGGCCAGGGGGATTAGACCACCCAGCGAGGTCACTGACAGGTGGCTATCTCATCAACTCGGCTCTCAATTAACATAAGAAAAAGAGGATCATGGGGGACCAACGGGCATTTGTTTCTATATTAGAGGGAGCAAGTAGCTACAGTGAGGCTTTAAGTACATGCAGATAACCGTTGATCGTATCTGCATTTTGATCAATCGTACTTTCCATTATATTCTTTTCTTAGCAAGTATATACATGCTTACTATGCCGTGGGTGTGAAATATCTTGGTAACTGTACATTTCACCTTCTTTTTCTTTCTATTGCATTATATTTTTTTAACTCGTTTTGTTTAGATTTGTTTTGTCTTATTCTGTTGTGTATTGATTTGTTTTGTTTTTGTTTATGTTTTTAGTTAGGCCTATGTTTTGTTTTGTTCTGTTGTTGCTTTGTCTATTTATTTTATGGAAAATTTGCGTTGCCATGTTTCCATGCATTTGAACAAACATGTCTATACACAGTGGTGAAAGGCAGATCTAGTCTTGAGCTTAGTATCAACAAAGGGCCATTGTCTTGAAGATGTCTCAGCCAATTAGTGCATCAGATGGAGAGTATGATGTCATTGTGATAGGGGCGGGGCTTTCCGGTCTCACAGCGGCTTATCAACTTACAAACACTATCCCAGGATGCAAGGTGATCGTGGTAGAAGCAAAAGGTTTGTTACTGCAATATTTGATATTATTATTTAATTTCATCTTATAATCAATACTGGTATTGGTAAAAAATTAACGGCTTGTGATCATCCAACCTCCGAAACCAAACAAAAACTAAATTTAAAACAGTTAGGGAAATATTTCAGACAAGATTGAATTAGAGCCCACGTTAGTGATGTAGTTGCTTGTTTCTATAAAAGTAGTATTATAATTACTCTCCATTTCTCCGTCTCCAACTCACTCTCTCCCTCTCCGTCTGTCTCTCTCTTTCTCTCTGTCCCTGTCTCTCACTTTCTCTCTCTCTCTCTCTTTCTCTCTCTCTCTCTCTCTGTCTCTCTCTGCCTCCCCCTCTCTCTCTCTCTCTCTCTCTCTCTCTCTCTCTCTCTCTCTATCTCTCTCTCTCTCTCTCTCTCTCTATATCAGTTTCCTCCTGTTCGCTAGCTCGCTCGCTTGCTCGCTCCCTTTGTATTCTGACTGTTGTTACATGGTAATGGAGAAGTGTATTTTGCTCTTATTTTAGAACAAAAATATAGGCTGTAGTTCCATAATTTTATCTGTAATTTGCCTCCTGCCGTTCAATCAATAACAACTACGTCTATTACGCTAGTATTAGAGCTGAAATCTTAAAGATGAGAGAATCAGATTTCTTTCAACCTTTTTTCCTCACATCACATGGTGTACTGTGTCTTACAGATAGGGTTGGAGGAAGAACCTTAACAGTGCCGCTCAAATGCGCCGGTGGGACTGACTACTGGGACTTAGGAGGACAGTGGGTCTGCAGGTATCAAGTCTAATTGCATTTCAAAAGTTCATTTAGTAAAGACTCCGTTTTTGTTCGATATCTCTCGTGTCAATATTGATCCACACACACGCTCCCACGCACATTTTCATTTTCCTCTTCTATATTGCACTGCACCCATGTCCTTTCTTGTTGTTCACCACCCCCCCCCCCCCCTTTCCCTTCTCGATCAGTCTCCCTCTCTCTCTTTCTATCTCTCTCTCTCTCTCTCTCTCTCTCTCTCTCTCCCTCTCTCTCCGTTTCACTCTCACGCTTAATTGATAACTCTAAAAACAAGAATCTAAATAGCCGTTCTTTATGTCCCTTCAAACTCGACAAAGTGCACGGGTTATATATTCAAGTATAGATCTAGTTCATATAAATTATACATGTTATAATTAGTACATGCTAAATTACATTCTGAGTGCTATTCCTCTCCTACCGTCACCGATACAAACTTCCGTTACTTTTGTGCAAAAGGCAACGGTCCTCTCGACTGCCTAGAATTGTCACATAAAGGTGCTTTAAAAATGACTGGCCTTTGTAAAATTAGCCATCAAGGTTTTTAAATCGATAGGCATTTAATGGACTAATGTCAAAAGGCTCTTAACAGACTCATGTCAATGGGCTCTCTTGTGCCTACAAATTATTTTTGTTAAGTTTAACTTCTTCGACATAGGCCTACATTAACATTGACATTCAAGTAATGCATCAGAAGTGGTAAGTTAATTTCATTAAAGGTAATACAAAGTTTTGGTATGGGGTCATGAATTTGGTTCAAATGAACATATTGGAAGCATATGCGATCCTACAATATTCAGTGATCGTTGTCGCGGTTGAAATCGAGTCTAAAGTTATACAATTGTAAATTATAAACTCTTTGTGTTGTATAGCTCCCTCTCAAGGTCAAATATTAATTAAGCTATAAAACTATGTTTATTGACTAAAATCGACCGATTAGCTATTCCCGTTGGGAAATTATATATCACAACTACATATTCTGAGATTTGCATGGTCGCAGCTACCATTGCACGGCTGTAGGCGCTATTTGAAATTTATCGAAATTTACCGGGAGCACCGGTAAATTTTTATATTAAATTTTTCTCGAGAGCAGAAGTGTTTTAGAGGCTAAATTTTCTAGTGCTTATAATACATCCACAAGGGCATCCAAATATATCAAAATTGTAAAGAATCACTGTCCACCCAATTTTCAAAATTCCCCAAAACTTTGTATTACCTTTAATTCTGTTATAATATTATGAGGATACATGATTATCATTATCATTTTTACTATCATTATTATCATTATTCTTTTTCTTCTTTTATTATTATTATTTTCATTATGACTATCATTATTATTATTATCATCATTTTTATTACAATTACATGTTTTTCAATCTAATTTATCTTTCATCTATTGCATTTTCATTTGATAGTTCTTAAGTAACGATTTACGGGGTCCCTTCGCTATTCGTAAGGACCGCTATTCATAATTTGAGAAAAGGGTAATTATTCATAAGGGTCATTATTCATGAGTACCGCTATTCATAATCGAAGAAGAGGGTCACATTCATGGGGGTCCCTATTCATAATACGAGAAGAGGGTCGCTATTCATGCTATCCGTATAATTAATAGCGACCCTCACGTCGTATTATGAATAGCGGGCCTCACGAGTACTGACCCCAACGTAAATTATGAATAGCGCCCCTTCTTAATGTTTATTAATAGCGGCCCCGATTTCGTATTATGAATAGGAGTGGTCCTCATGAGTAATGACCCTCAATATGAATTATGAATAGCGACCCTCGCCTCACAATATTTCATTTCATATCATTTCATTTTTATTTTATTATTTCCAACAATATACAATACATAATAACGAATACAATGTAAAATGTATAAAAAACATAATTACATTTGTAATAAACAAATCTTAACAGTAATTTATACATTTGAGGAAGACAAAAATTGAATTATAAATTTAATTGCATTTATATTTTGAGGAAATGGAGAGGTCCACTGAAAAGCAGGGCTTGTAAATTGTGGACCCCTCAATTATGAATAGCGTCCCTTACGAATAACGGTCCTTAATTATGCCTTTATAAATAGTGACCCCCTTTCCGTTTTATGAATAACGGAATTCACGTATAGGAAGTAACACGTTATGATTAGCGGTCCTCCTGAATAACGATCCTTAATTATGCCTTTATATGGTGACCCCCTTTGCGTTTTATGAATAGCGGAACTCACGTATAGAAAGAGGCCTTTGCGGATATTGAGGAGGGCGTATACATACAAACACTTCAGGACGCCGACCTCTTCAATTGTCGCACACTTCAAAGCTAAGACGAAGTCTACACAGATTCTCGTAAGGGAACTCCTCTTTGCAGATGACAGTGCTCCTGTTGCTCATATACCAAGAGATGCAACATGTAAAAGATGTATTTTCATCAGCATCAAAGAAGTTCGGTCTACAAACAAACATCAAAAAGACTGAAGTACTGTTCCAACCGGGTACAGACCACCGATAGGAGGAGGATATCCTTGTGGATGGGACAGCTCTAAACCAGGTAGATGGCTTCACCTACCTCGGCAGCACTATATCCAAAGACGGACGCATCGACTCTGAGCTGGTGAAAAGAATAAGGCCAGCAGTGCCTTTGGAAGACTGCGAATCGGGCTATGGAACAATCATCATGTCTCAACAAGAATAAAGTGCAAAATCTACAGGGCTGTCGTCCTATCCACTCTCTTATACGGTGACGAAAGCTCAAGTAAATAAAGTTCACGTTTTCATGAGGAGACACCTCCGAGCAATCATGAGAATCACATGGAAGGACAAGGTGACCAACAAAGAGATACTAGAGCGAACAAACCTACCTTCTATGGAAGACCTGCTCATAAGGAAGAACCTACGATGGACAGGCCATGTCATTAGGATGCCCTCTGAGAGGTTACCAAAGCAACTACTATTCTCGCAAGGATACGGTCAAGCGGAACCCTAAAACGGAGGCAAATAGAAATTAAAACTTGGACAACTGCTGCAGGCCAGCGAGCTGTATGGAGAACAAATGTAAAGTGAAAGTGAAGGATGTCAGTGTCGCTTCGCGACAGACAGCTACTATGAATAGTGACCCCCTTTCCGTTTTGTGAATAGCGGAATTCACGTAAATATAGGATGTACCACGTTATGAATAGCGGTCCTTAGTGAATAACGGTCCTTAATTATGCCTTTATGAATAATGACCCCCTTTCCGTTTTATGAAGAGCGGAATTCGCGTATAGGAAGTACCACGTTATGAATAGCAGTCCTTATGACTAGCGAGGTTACCCCCCCCCCCCCCTCCCTCGATTTACAGCAGTGCTCTCTTGGAAGAAATATCATGATGTTAAATTCTTATGGCAACCATCCCAGAAACATAAACCAAGAGTTCCTTTCATCCCTCGCATTTTCATTCCTTATCTTTCAGAACCCAACACCATATTCTCTGGCTTCTGAAGGAATTGGGAATCGGGCAATACCCTCAGTTCACCGCTGGCACCAAACTCCAGCAGAGCGGGAATAGTGCAAAGCCAAAGATTAGAACTTACGATAGTGAAATACCGTCGCTGCCGCTTCATGTTCTTCTCGATCTCCTCAATTTTGAAAGAAAGGTAATGCACAGGCCTATTGTGAAAAGTATTCTCATGTACGAAAGAAAAAATCAAGAACTAATTCCTCTGCTAACATCCAAAATCTAGAAATCATCCAAATGTCCAAGGTTAAGATTCGAATCCTTTCACTTTACGTTCCTGTGATAATTATCTTATGCACATGAGGGATTCAGTAGTTTGGGATGGTTTAATCGATAACGTATCCAACTCCTGACACCAAACATAAATTTAAAGGAATAGTTCAAATTGCATGACTTCCCATGATGATTTTCTTTCCGTATCACTTGACCTAACAAATTTCGAAAGAAAGGTAGGGTTTAGTTATTTGCCAATCCGGACACCATAAATATATAAATCAAAGGTCGGGATTTTCCAGTATAATGGACCATAATCCTCCCTTGCCTTCTCATCTTAATCTAACCAGTACAAAAAGAAAGCAGAATTCAGTTATGTAGAGATGGTTATAACCTTTTTTTAAATTGTATGAATTAAAATTAAAGTACCTCACTGCTGATGCTCAAAATAGAGTTTGAAGTTTGAAGGTAAAAATTACAGTTCAATCATCATTTCTTCAAAGTATTTTGCGTATTTTTATTACAATGAAGAAACTTAAACGAGTCTTCTGTTCTCGAAAGATAGGGTAGAGCAATAAGAAGGAAAGAGTTTTAGAACAGGAGACCTTGACGTGATCTGTCAGGACAAAATGAGACAGAAGTCTCATTGCTTATATTCAAGTTACTAAGAGTGACGTTTGCTTCGAGCTAATTGACTATTCAAATAAGGGTATTGATGTTCTGTATTTTATCCATCTTTGAAGGCCGATAGCCTTGCACGAGATATACCCTGTGATGCGCCATGGAGAGCCAAAAATGCAGATGATTATGACAGCATTACCTTTGAACAATTTCTCGCCAGAGAAACATGGACACAAGGTTAGTTTATATTTTTCATTCAGTTTGTCATCTTCGCTCCCATATTAGTCTCACCTGTCCCTTTATTAGTTATTTAATTGGCTTACTTATTTTTTTACCTTCGTTCCCTTCTCCGTCACCTTTGCTCTCTTATTTTTGCCATCTTCTCTCTTATACTTATCCTTGCAGGGGCCAAGGACGTAGTGGAAGGAGGCTTCGAGGTCGTCAATGGTTCTCGAGGCAGGGGTCACAGCGCCCTCAATTATCTTTTCTATATCAGTTCGGGCATTAGCAACAAGAGTCTCTACGACAACAAGAATACTGGAGCACAGGAGAGTAAGATAAAGGTCAGAATAGCATTGAACTAGTCCATATCAGAGCTAGTCAGCAGGCAGTTGTAACCAGTGCTACTTATCATCAGGCGCGTACGCAGTGGGGGGTTTGGGGGGTTGAACCCCCTCATTTTTTGTATGTGTGTGATTTATGATGAACCCCCCCCCCCCTTTAAAAAAAATATATTAAAAAACAAACTTTTTACTTTTTTGTGAAAAAGGGTGACCCCAAAAAAGTGACAACTAACCCCCCCCCCCCCCCGATTCGTTGCGAAATTTTTGGGACAAAAAAAAATGGGCTCTTACCCCCCTATTTATTGAATCAGTTAAACAAAAAATAAAATGTAGGAAGTCGAGCCCATAAAACAACACATTGTCAATTGAATCCATTGTCATGAAGGAGGTTCACCCGTTGATTAGAAGTGCCACTTGAGTTTTGATGTTTTATTGTTGAAGCTGTAAATGTAGTACATACTTACATGTAGTTAATTATTAACGCTGCAGTCAATCCAGTTCGTGTGGATTCGAACTCGAACTCTTCATCAGATTCTACAAAAATCTAAGCAATATAATACTTAATTTTCGACCCGTCCTGACAATAGCATTTTTTAACTGTTGCATTTGAGATTTTTTTCAAATAACTTGGTTAAGAATGTGTAGTTTGAGAATGTTTCCCTATCTTTTTTGGATGATGACCTACTGCCGTTTCTTTTAAATTTTAACCCAATGACACCACTACCTTTAATTTTCTCTAAATATATCTCACGTGTAGGGAGGGGCACAGCCCTTGTGCATTAAACTACAAGAAAGACTTGGTCAGTCCAATGTCCTTCTCTCTGAACCAGTGGTCAGCATTGACCAAAGCTCAAGGTCAGAGGTCAAAGTCCGAACCCTCTCAGGGAAATCCTTCACCTGCAAATACGTCATCAACTCAATCCCCATGAACTGTTCAGGTAGGCTGTTTCTTATGTGAGATTATTAGGAAAGCATTCCCTTAGTTTCCGTATTTTAACAATGTAACATGTATGATCTTTATTATTCATTAATTTTTTATTTTAAAATAGTTTTTCTGATTTTAGTGTTTAAATATATACATTACAACACAATAAAAACTGAACCACACATAACGAGTGCAAGTTTCAAATCCAGGAAGCTGATACAGCGGAGACAAGAATTGGTTCAATAAACTTTGGAAATTGATTACTTCTTAATCATTGAAAAACGGCCTTTGCAAAGTTCTAAAAGTTTGTTTCCTTTATTTGCAGTCTGATAACCATATCTGCTCTTTGGTGATCAATTAGTATCCAAAGATCAACAAACTTTGCAATAAACCAATTATTTAGCTGCATCGGCAAATTTTTTTTAATATTTTTTTTTTAGTTATGTTTATATAACTGTATTTGAATACATAATGTGGCTGTTCATTTTAAAATAAGTGCATTATTAATTTGTTCATATAGACATGGAAAATGAAATTGAGGGTATCACATTTGTGAAGGAAATGAGACAAACAAAATGAAACACGGGCCATTGTCCAGGTTTCTTCCTCAAATACATCAATGCTAATTTACACAGTTTGACTTTTTCTTTTTCTATTCCTATTTCCAACATCAGTGTCTATACAATACCTTCCAGAGCCTCCATCAAAAAGACATATGTTTATAGGTCACACAAAAGTTGGGAACCTGTTGAAGTTCATCGCAACGTACAAAACAGTGAGTTTTACATTGCAGATATGTTTATCACAAAGTCATTATGTATACTATCAATAAAGATCAATTAGAACATTCTAGTTCGAGAAAAGGTCCAAGGAATACTTGAAGTCCTTACTCTAAAGCTTGACATTAAAAGTGATGGAACGTCAATTCAAATGGTCAAAAGCTTCTCCAAATGACTCATTTTAATGATACAACTACATACTCAACATGATTTTATGAAATAGGCAGTACAACAAATTAGTCCCTTCATATGGGGTTGTGTTGTTTTGAAAAAAATCTTCAGATGTGAATGATATTAGTAGAATCTAGTAATTAATACATCAATGGCTTGAGTCAAGTTTACAAAGCTCAAAATATTTACAAAATTTCTTCAAAACTCTGCAGAGAGTAAACGGAAGAAAACGATGAGTAGATCAGCATCTAGCCAGAATCGAACTCACAAAATTGAAATAGAAATTCATAAGTGAGAAGTGCATTTAAGGAAAATCCAACCTGAAATGACAAGTACTATACAAGCAAACAAAAATATCAAAGAAGCAGACTGGTGAAATTTGAATGAAATCAGATATAACAAAATAAAGTTATTAATTTTTGAAAGTTGTCATCACTTATACGTATGGGCACTTCAAATCAGCTAATTGGCAATGTCACTGTACTGTAGTGCCGGACAACTTTTCCACTTGTTCCTATACACAAAATGATTATAATGTCAATTTTTAAAAATCTATGACTCAGGAGGGTCTTTCCCTTTTTGCTTGGTACTTTTGTGAAAGTGTCATAATGTGCCTACAAATTTAAAATGCAATGATTTGTTTTCCGCATAGGCATTTTGGCGTGACAAAGGCTACTCTGGTGAGATCTTCAACATGTCAACCAATGATGGTAGCAACTATCTAGGACCGTTGCTCTATGTTGCAGATGCAACATCACCTAACGATAGTCCTGCCTTGGTTGGGTTTGTTAACAACCCACTATATTGGGGCAGCGTAGAGGTAAGATAAGATGTGTTTCTAGTGATCATCTTGTCCCAACCCAGGTGATTTAAATAACGTCATCATCAGTTAATGCCTTAATCTAAAAGAATTTTCGACAGTCTCTGTCCCAAGCTTGTTTTCTAGGACATTCGTCATAATTCTATCTGGCTCAGTCTTATCTTAATGTTGTCAAACCGGTTTAATGTAGAGTGTAGCGCCTCTTGTCCGTTTCTCCCGTAATCCAAGCCTGGATGTTCATTGTACTAAGCTGAGATAAGATAACACTCCATTAATATGGAGAGTGAATATAACATTTTAACAAATATCCTCTAGTTCATACGATATACAATGTCAAATTCCATTTGATAGGATTGCAAGAGAAAAAATGCTATTCTGCAGCACCTTGCAACATTTCTGGGATCTGAAGCTTTGACACCGATTGACTTCATGGAGAAGGTACAGTATTTCGTTGACGATCGGACGGAGTTAAGTCTTTTGTCAATTCTGCTTGTTGTGCTACGGCAGGCAGCTAGTGAAAACGAACTGTTTAAATCAAATTATTGAAATGCAAACACCACTTTAAACAAACAGACCTTTGTTATTCCTGGCTCATTTTTCCTGATTGAGGTGTCATAATATGAAAGGGCAGAAACTGAACTTTCTAGAAATGTGAATTCATTTCTTCGAAATTCAGATACGGCCCGCCAAATGACTTTTTGGTTTCCTTTCTTCAAATTGCTTTTAATCACTCATGCGTGAAATGTGCATCATATGAGTTGCATCAAATGAAAGAGGAAGATATTATTAAGATCTAAGCTTTACAAATATGTGTCATTTATTAATTATAATTGTGATTAAGTTATGATAAAACATCGATAATTCTCGGTTTCGTTTTTTCTGGGTCGCACTGTATATATTGTTTAATAGAAAATGACTGACGTTGTCCTTTTTGAAAGTAAAATGAATACCGACAGTAAAAGTGAAAAATATACTGGTAACAGTAAGATATGAGTTAGAGGTTTAACCAGATCTACACTACGTACGAGCTTGTCGATAATGTACAGAAAAGTCGGTTTTTATTATAATAATTTTGTCTTTAATGTATAATTAGCATTGGGCCAAAGAACCTTACAATGGGGGATGTCCTACAAATATGATGATGACTGGTGCTGCCGAGTACTGGAATGAAATCAGAGTGCCTTTCCATCGGTAAGTATATCATTACTGTCGTGAATCTAAACATTGAAGGAAAAAAATGAACTCATGCATAATCATAATTATGATTCCCCCGATCGAGTGTTTGTATGTACATATAAAATAAACGTAAAATCAAACAATATGTTATGCATATTAGTTGCTTCACAGTATTCACTCAAGGTGCTTTTATACGACAGCTCATCGTGTAGCGATCCAACTTTTTCATGTCATATACCAATTGAGTATATATTAGGAATTAGGAAGTAGTACTAACGTCACATCATAACTGCCTTTCAGAGTACACTGGGCGGGTACAGAGACTGCCACGCACTGGATGGGTTACTTGAGCGGCGCTGTACAGTCCGGTCTACGAGCTGCAGATGAGATAGTCAACATGCTTACAGCCTCTGAGGAATCGAGAGGCAACAGTTCAGATCTACTGCAGTCACTGGACAATCTAGGGGATGTAGACCGGAGATCAGAGGTCAGCTGGACGAGTTGGGGAATGTCGGGGGTGTGGACCTTGGGGAAGGTTGGTCTGGGATTGGTTGCGGCCGGTTTGGTAGCTGCTAGAGTTCAGGCTTTGCTACAAGGAGATTGATGGGTCTGTAGAATTTTCAACCGAGGTGCCGCGAGAAGATTTTAGTAATGTGTATATTTTTTTAAATCATTACTTTGGAATAGCGCCAATTTCGTAAACAACAAATATTAGAAACCGCTAAAGTAAGTGATTGTAATTAAAAGGATTTTAAAGAAAATAAAGTATAAACTGTCTGTCTTCGCTCGCTCGCAACCTTTAGGTAGATGATGATTTATTACTGGCAGAGAAGTGCCTGAATATCTCCATTTTTGAGTAACGAGCTAGGCGCCCGAATAGCCTTCCATTTGACAGCGAGGTGCCCGAATATGTATTATAAACTTCAAACTTCATATGTTTTATATCGAAATTACCACACTCGTTCGCTTCATTCGCTCACAACATTTAGAAACAGGATTATTCTGGGCAATAAGAATAAGCCCAAATCTCCTCATATTCGTGCCTCGAATTGACCGCACATAATGATTTTGTTATCCATGTATTTGGCAGCAAGGTGCATGTACGCTTAATTCTATATTTTATCTATAAGTGTGTTGATAATAAAGTAATTTTTTAATTAGATGTTAAAGGGATCGGGTAACTTTGTCTCGGATTCTAAAACAAAATCCTGGATTTAGCTCATGCTGCAATGATAATTATAAACATTTAGGTCAGTCAGGAACCCCATGACTTTTACAAACCGATCGCCTGTCTGATTATCAAGATATTTATGATTGGAAATCGAAACCAAATTTTGCGATTTCTTAACGGTTTTCATAGCTCTACAGTCTAATCGGGGAAAACGAGTATGGTAAAATCGGTCACTCAAAGATTTTTACTTTTTGAGGCACTTCTTGATCATTTTGAAGCGCAATTTTTTAAGGCTTCAATATTACACCACATCACAGACACTGATAACAAGTAGGGCCGTGCATCTCAGATTTAAAATTGTTAAACGATGCCTTCAAAGACATCAGAGTGAACGGTACAGAAATTAAGCTGTATTCATAATGCTGATGACACAACGTTTTATTAAAACGACGTAGCGTCGCTTAAAACTATTATGTATATCTTAGACCAATTTAAAGTTTTTTTCAGGACTATGCATTAACCGGAACAAATCGGAAAGAGTAGCTATTGGGTATTACAAAGCCCATCCACCCGACATATCTTTTTCTGGACTTAGATATTCCAATGGACCCTATAGACTGCTGGGTGTGTATTTTTCTATTAATCCTGATGATATATTTGAATTAAATTTTTCCTCCAAAGTTACAAAATTGAAAAACATTTTGAGAATATGGAATATGAGAGACTTTAACACCTATAGGGAAAATCACTGTTTTAAAGTCGCTGGGCCTTTCTCAATTAGTATATCTTTTATCCGTTCTGCCAAAGCCGCCAGAGGAATTTTTGCAAGAAATTGATTCTTTAATGTACTCCTTTTATATGAAGTGGAAAACCAGATAAGATTAACCGTCATACAATCATTGGAGATTTTAATCAAGGTGGATTAAAAATGTTACATCTTCCTTCAGTTGTTATAGGTTTGAAAATTTCATGGTTAAAACGATTGATTGATGTAGAAAATACAGGTAAATGGAAATGCTTTTTTGAATACCATTTGAAACATCTCGGGAGAGATTTGTTTTGGTTGTGCAATTTAAAGTTAATGACCCCAAATATCCAATGTAAAGAACCACTTGATACGTGATTTTTGTTTTACTTGCTTGGAGTGCGTTGACATTCTCCCCTAAATTGACTGATGTAAACATTCAAGATCAAGTGTTGTGGAATAACTAATTCAAATAGATGGTAATGTTGTATTTAAGCACAATAATTGGATATATATTGGAATTACTCGTATAAGACATTTGTTAGATGAGCAAGGTAAATTTTATTATCATATTACATTTATTCAAAAACATAAAGTTCAATGTCATTTTCTTGACTACTCATAAATCGCCGCACTTCCAACAGAATGGAAAAATGTTATCCTACAGCACCAAGCCGAAACCAAAACACCCCAAGAGGAATTAGTGCATAACTTAAAGAATGTTTTTAAAGTATGCAAATATGTTCGTCAAATTTCTGTTGCAAAGATACTTAAAGTTCCGATTTCGGAAATAAAATGAGCTATAATTGTAACTGAACCTGTTCAAGACTGGAAGAAACTTTACATTATTCCTTCGAAATTTGGCCTTTCTACGAAACTACGTTATTTTCAGTTCAGAATTTTACATCGAATACTATGTGTCAACAAATATCTTCACATGATGGGCATATCTAATTCTAATTTATGTATATTTTGCTTATCCTCTGTTGAAAGTATTTCACACTTGTTTTGGGGAATGCCCTGTTACGCATCAATTCATTCAAAGCTTCCCAAAGCTCTATTCTAAACAATGAAGTGCTTTTGAACAAAAATTCCTTTTTGTTTGGTTTCCCAGATGGTACGCAATCTATCTTTAATTTTGTCATTTTATATGCAAAACACTATTCTCTGCGAAATACAAAAGGGAACGGCTATCTTTGCATTCTTTTAAGAAGATGCTTTAACCTTCTTTTTGTTTAGGTTGAGCGGGTTCTTTCTATCAAACGCAATAAATTCGTTGTATTACTTGATAAATGGAGACATGTGCAACTTATGTAAAAAATGTTTGTTTTACCGATATGTCACAACATGTACTTTGTTCAAATCTATTGTTTTGTTCTTGCTCAAGAATGATTGAATAATTTTTTTCTTCTTATCAAATAAACGGTGTCATTATATTTTGGTTCGCTCGCTCGCAAAATTGAGGAAGAAAATGTACTCATGTGTACGTTGCGCGTGACGAGTGTTAGAGTGATGCATTATTAATCTTCGGTGAATGTATTTGGGATTGGGGTGACGCGAAACTTTTTATTTCTTAAAAGGGTGTCGTGACTAAACAAAGGGATGAAAACGCCGCGTTGATTAATCATCAACCTTTCACCTTTGACATGGGTGATTGATGCCTTTTGCCCGAATATTCATTTTTGCATTTTCTAAATTTTGTGAGCGATTGAAGCGAACCAGCAATGAATACACAAATAAATGAATGAATGAATGAATAAATAGATCAGTGAATTTATAAATGATATGAATAAATAAAACTGTGGTCTTTTGACTTTGACATAAATGTTTTTATAGTGAAAATATACTTGTGCATTACACATTTCAAATAACCAAACCTGCCCAATTTGAGCTGCCCGGAAATGAAATGTCGGTTACCTGGATATTGGAATTTTAATTTCGTTTAACCTATAATAGTTATACATCTATGGATAGTTAATTATGAATGAACTAAGAAGTCTTTCATTGTTGCAAAATAAATCCTTGTTGAATAAATATATTTGGTATGAAATATCATTCTAAATTCATATTATATGTTCGTAATTACTTCTTCATAGAACATGTTTTTTTTTGTTTCTTATCGTACTATTATCATAATATAGAAACATCATAATTATTTGGTAGTTACGGTCTATTGTTCTCACTTTAGTTCCCTTAAAACACTTACGAAGCTTACAATGATGTTGTCGGGTAGTCGTCAAAGACTTACATCATGCTTTGGTTTAGATTTAATCCTCTATATAATCATCACATTGAAAGAGTTAAGATATTGCAAATTCTTGGCGTTATGCTTGATGGGTATTGTCACGGAAAGACTCACATTGACTGTATAGCACAAAAGGTCTCACAACGAGACCATCTGCAAAACATGTATTACCAAATGAGATTTGGAAAGAGTTATGTTGTTCCCTCACTATGCCATTCTTAGAAAAGGATTGTGGTAAAAACCGTTTTTCGCCCTAAGGCGATCGTGCGTCATCACTTCAAAGGCCGTACGGCAGCCGCAGGTTTTCTGACTCCACAATTTAAATACACCGTGCGGCTACCCTAACATAATGACTGCTACCGTATGTGAACGTGTGAATGCTGCGGCGGCCCAATAATTACTATTGGTCGTAGATCTTTTAGACCCCACAGCAGTTCTGCCGATATTGCATTTTTGGTTTCCCTATAGATATAATCAGTGGCTTACGCAGGATTTTTTCAAGGGGGGGGGGGGGGGGGGGGGTGAATATTTTTAAATCGGGCCGAAAATTTCGCAACGACCCAGCCAGCCGCTGAATAAGCGGGCGGGGGGGGGGGGGGGGGGGGGGGGGTAAGAGGACATTTTGTTTAATTTTTGTTAATGTTTTTTTTTGTTAAAATTTAAAAAAGTGAGCACTTAAACTTAAAATCAACATCCCCCCCCCCTCCTGCGCCAGGGGGAGGGAGCACGTCTTCTTTTGTATTAAAAAAAAGGTTAAATTTACCCCCCCCCCAATAGATCCGCCACTGGGAAGCATTTCAATGCTTATCGCCCCCTCTCCTAGCTGTACATACACCGTGTTATGATTATCGCCATGTCAACTAATGCAGGCAGCGTAAGTCCTTGCCACCTTAAAAAATGCACCGACAAATGAAAGAAACATTGGATAGAGGAAAAGAAGAATATTTATTAAAGATTAATCTGGACATTATTAATTTGTGTGCAATTTTTTTCTACTGACGAGTTTCACCATCATCTTTTTCTACATATTAGAGGTCATTTTCAAGTAGATGCCGAGGATGGGTCACAAAACACAAAAACTAAGGCACTTTTGAGGGCATGGGTGTCGATCCTTACGTAATACCTATTCATCAGGGGGGGGATGAATGAATAGGTAACCCCCCCCCCCCTGAACAATAGGTATCAATGACAGATCGACACCCATGTTTGATGGTTCACCTAGCGGTCTAAATAGACTGAAGAAGAGGAACAAAAATATACCCACAAACACTGACCTCTGCCCACAAAAGGTATAAAACAAATCACTTGATTCAAACGTAGATGGTGCTCGACTACTGCCAAAGAAAGCTATATCAGGCCATCAGGCCATCAGGCCAGGCGAACTGCCGAGCTTTACGGGCTTAACGCTTGCCGGTTATACCGGCGCGCCGCGATCGCGACGGCATACGGTATATAGCTAGACGTTGTTTATATCATTTGTATGTTTCCTTGAATAGAAAAGAGAGAAATTGGAGCTGGCTGATGCTATCACTCAAATGACGTTACACAATTTACAAGTAATAAAGGATGGTGCAGACGTATCAGTCACCCGTGAGGGTGTACCAATACCCCTTCGAATTGGTCATGAGAGTAAGTCATTTATTATCTTTTTCTTAATTCTCAGGCAAAAGTAAACTAGAGACTAGAGTCTCGGCCTACCGAGTAGTCGGAGTACCGGTTGTCACTTGGTTTTCAACATGTATTAATCCCACCGATAATCTTCCTTCAAATTGTTGAGTTGTTGTTCGCATCACAGACGCCATCGATCGGCCTAACACGTTACTACAATTCTTATACTTTTATAGACCGAAAATTTCTGTCTCTTTCGTTAGTTAGCCTACCCAAATAAGACAGAGGCTAACAAACGAAAGAGACAGGAATTTTCTGTCTACAATTCTAGTTTCTACATGCAGCAGAATTTCCTGTGTTGCTTTAGACTCTAGGTCTAATATTGGGAAACACTGCGGTCTTGTCTGTCCTTGCCGATTTTTACCAAGGGCCATACCAGTTGCCTGGTACGGTAGGGGCGCTGGTCCGAGAATAAGGATCGTCCGCATTTTCGCAGACATTTCTTAATCTTATTTTCGATCCACTCGTTGGCGATGCGAAAAATTGATTCCGCGATGATTTTCTTGATGCATTTTACATTGACTTTGTACACGTTATGAGCGATAAATCCTCGAGAAGACGGACAACCCATAACATAAGAGTAGACGGTGAACTGGGGGTATTTTATTAACGTTATTCGTTTTTCGCAAAGCTTGCGCAGCGCGCCGATGAAAACAAAAGTCGGTGAAAATGTGGACAATCCTTATTTTTTAGGATGCAATTTGTCCACGTTTACGTGGATAGCCTTGTTTATGCGGACGATCCTCATTCTTGGATCATCGCCCCTACTGATCTCTGTCTAGCCTTATTTAGTTCAGTATTATTTAGTCCAGCATTATTTAGTCCAGTATACAAATATTGACTGCTTATGAGGATGATGGTGGGAACTATCACTCCCAAGGTGGTGTTAACACCGGTCCTTCTATCACCCCCGAGGTGAAGCCGAGGGGGTGATAGAAGGGCCGGTGTGAACACCACCGAGGGAGTGATAGTTCCCACCATCATCCGATTACAGAGCAGTCCATATTTGTTTTATATACCTCATCCATTTTATTGATTCATGATTAGGTCTAGCTGTAGGTCTAGCAGCCTTTTCACACACGGCTAAAATTCTATAAACATGACTAGTATAAACGTGTTTCGAACGTGTTTAAACTAATCACGAGCCTTTCACACACAGAAATTTCGTTGCGATCGTTAATCGTTTCGTGATTAACTACTGCTCGTAAAATGCGCAGTAGTGCCATTGCGCATTGAAGGTCAGGTCATATCAAACAGAGCGGTCGCTCCATCCATTTTAAACACGTTTAAACACGAATTTCCTTTCACACACAAAATGTCAAGCTCTCTAGATACGAACTTCGTATCTGCAGCCTGCTTTTAGGGGCGTATGGATCGCGACTTCGTATCTATCCCAACATCGTATAAACGATGTTCACACTGGGAAATTTTGTCTATAAACATGATTAAATGTTTACGATGATTCTAATCATCTCTAGATACGATGAATTTTAGCTGTGTGTGAAAAGGCTGTAGATCTAGCACTAAAAAACGGGAAACCAGATCAAGAGGAATTACTCACCACGGAATAAGAAAAATCCAACATCAAGTCCAAGGCAAGAGTATTGAATTCCTACGCGCTGCGCGTAACCGCGCGATTTGCGGTAGCCTAGCAACTCAAAAAATGTGTGTGCGCAACTAAGTCGCGGGAGGGGTTAGGGGTCCTATCCCGGGGTTTGATAGTAGCTATCAAACCCTCTGACGTAATGATACTTGATAGATCGAAATGCTCCTTGACATGTGATATAGTTTTGACCAATCAGTGAATGACAATCTATGTATGAGGTATATAACATTATTTAGTCCAGCATCTTACTCTTATCTAGGTCCATAAACGCTATCACGATCTCTCCCTTCCCCTTCTTGCTGCAAGCCGAAGATGCCGTGATCCTCAAATCTGCATGCATCGACTCATGATCAAGTATATATGGCCGGAGTCGACACGTAGAAGAATCACCTATCCAACTCAGTGAAGGAAAAACGCGCCGCTGATTGGCTGATCGCGGGACCCTCGCTTGTCTGCTAACTGCGAGGCATGGGCAATTCGCTACACTGTGTGCGGTGTATTGTACCGTGTTGCGGGAGCGGGGCCCGGCACTAAACTCGAACACCAAGCAAAAAATAGCGACCAAAGACACATTCAGTGTATGTGATTTTAACGATGTCGCTCTCTACACACTCATGTCGCTCACATACAATTTGCACGTAGCTTTACACACACTTCAACCTACACATATCCTTTACAAAAACTTCTGACGAAATCATCAAAAAATATGACTTACCGTAACAAAGAACCACCATACGATTTTGCTGAAAGTACCTAGAAATATCGATGACACCGAAAATTGTTCAAAAATCGAAGTCGGGATGGAAATATAACAAGTTTGATATCAACGTAATCAAGAAGTCGCAGGCAGAAATAATCGCACTCATAGGTTTAACCTTGTGGGAAAATATGCAAATGAAATGAGTAAACACCCAATCAGCTACGAGCATCGTGACGCTAGCACTTTTATGAATGAAAAATGACGTCAGTCGGGCTTGAGCGAACAGAAAGCGCATTGCGCCTGTGCGAGTTTTGTGTGTAATTCTTCTTCGTGGTCGGGCTAACTCGCCCCACCCTCAAAGACTGGGGCGAGATGTCCCGACATGATTCCCTGATCGAGAGATACCAAGAGAAATGGCATTATTAAGTCACAATGAGCACAAACATATACACATTGGTATCTCTCGATCGGTGAATCATGTCGGGACATCTCGCCCCAGTCTTTGAGGCTGGGGCGAGATGTCCCGTGGGGCGAGTTAGCCCGGATTCATATGGCCAGCCTTAATTTTGGCGCTTGTTTACAGCTGCAATCATTTGGACCCGTGACCCTCGCGTGGAGATACCCAACTATAACACACTGAAAATCTTCCACAATTGTTCAAATAATGGTCATGATTTAAAAGTTGTTATCTTTCTTACCTGTTTCGTGTCAATTTTCTTATCTTTTTTGAGGTATTTTTCCTAAAAACAAAGACATTAGTATCACGGCCCCCCCCCCCCCAAACTCTGTGTTATTTAGGACACTCGTACGCATGTTCCCTCCCATTGAAAGCAACCCCCTAAAGTCTGGTGTGTAAAGTCGTTACGAGCCGATATTTTTTAGGTATTACGAGCTAGACTTTGTTGCATGAAAAGTACCCCTTTACCAGAGATTTGGGGAATATGAATGCTGTCCCTCCGTTCCCGAAGTGAGGGGGGGGGGGGAGGATTAGAATACACTTTCTCACAGGTTTCACGGAAAACCGCTACACGATACTAGTGAATACCGCCAGTAGGCCGGGGTGTGAGTGCGCGTGCGTGAAGTTAGTGACCTTAATGATCATCACCAATTCATAATGTGAATTACTTGCATGAATTTAATGAGGATCTGAGATTACAGTCGCTAACTTCACGCATGCGTGTTCGTACACACACACCGGCCTACTGTCTGTAAAAACTTAGTATTTACTTGTATTGTGCAGCGGAAAGACACAATAGGAAATGATAATTATTTAGCAAGATTTCTTTCAATCATCATAAACGCTGTTGATCTTTGCAGTTTCATTTAAAAAAAGGAGTATGGACAAATCCATCTGTAATTAGAATATTTAAAGAAATACTATCACACACGTCGAATCCTTGACCAATGCACCCTTCTCTACAAGATCCATCGCCGTCTTGTCTCCATACAATGTACCTGCACCAACTATTGTCATCCCTGCTACATACTTCGGAAGACACGACCACAACCTGAAGTATGTAATTCCTGTTGCAACTATTGACTCCCTCAAGTTCTCATACTACCCAAGAGTAATAAGGATCTGGAATCATCTGCCAGGCTTAGCAGTCAATGCAACAGGAATAACCAACTTCAAGAAGGCTGCTCTACCCTCCATCAGAATGATGAAGCCCCCTGTTGGATCCCACATCATATAATTATAAGCTTACGAGCTTGGTTTTTACTCGCAATATCAACAGTAGACACTGCAATACAAATTCCAGTGTTTCGTCTGAAGTTGCTAAGGAACTACCGACCAACACAATATATGCCTGCTCTCTAAGCATTGGTCAATGATTTCTGTTTTGGGTCATGTGGCACACCACTCACTAATTTTACTGACGCTACTTCAAACTTAGTATAGAGCAATCTGCTGCTCACAATGTTCCTATGTGTACATGTACATGCCCCACAATGCATCACCAACTTATGACTTGCGTGATGATTATTAGGTACAGGAACTTGAAATCGCTCTATGTACGCCTTCGCCAAATATGGCTCAATAGCCAATAGCCAAAATGTTTCCACCAAACTTCCATGCCACCTGTGCATGTAAATGTAGTCCCATATAAATTCCTGCATGCAGTGCATATGACTTTAAGCAAAAGTTTAATCTATTTTCTATTTTTGTACAATTTTAATAATTCCAAAACCTTCTTGAATCTTGATAACAACATCACTACTTATTTGCTACAAAATCAACCTTTAGTGCTTTACCCATTGTTCCTTAGAGAAACCTGTCCATAGATAGACCCACACAGAGGAGACAAGAAAAAGCAGTGTTTATAGTAGATGGTATTTATGTACAGGTTCCAGTAGGGCATGTTTTAGACTTCAGTGACAAACACTATTGAAGGGAAACAGAAAATGTGGTCCTTACAGACAGGTGGTCTCTCTGAAGAGGTTGTTGCTAAAGCAGGTGTCACTGTATTTGAGAAAGTGACATGTACATGTACATGTATGAGATTGAATTAAAGCAGTTAAAGTGGAGACCGATTGGACTGGAGACTGTGATTAATCACTGTCTGATCACTACTACTTTGCGTCCTGGAGTGACGTCATGCAGTGCAGGAAATAAGGAGGAACATGCTAATTTAAGGGTTGGTTGTTCTGTCGTCATGGCAATGGACATAAATAATACACTTACAGAATACCAATCAAAGAGGATCAAATTTAAGATGGAGAGAGAGAGATACATACATACAATGTATTTGCTGAGTAATGTAAAGGAATGTTTTTTTAACTTTGGCAGCCTTCTGAACTTATTTTGTTAGTACAGTGTAGTTGGATATTGTAAAGGGAACAGGCAGTGGAATAAGTGGGGGGGGGGGGGCGGAGCCTTCAAATGAGTGAGTTGACATACATGTACATTTATTAACTCAGTTTGGCTGTGAAACATTGCTTTATTGTAAGTTAAAACTTCAAAGAAGATACAAATTGCTTACTTATTAGCTATATGAGGAAAAATAGTTCCAATGTGTCGCACATGTTCCATATGTGTAGGGTGGGGGGAGGGGGGGGGGGGGGGCTGGCTTACAGTCTTACATTGTAGCCATTGAATGTCTGACTTAGAACAGACCACCAAAATTGATTTACATGTTCAGCCAGATACGAAAAAGTAAATATTTGTTTATGCCGCTTCTTCATACACATTTTGTATAACTTTCTTGTAGTCTAAAGAGGCTACTAATATTTATGGCTCACTCAGATAGGGAAAAGGAAGAGAGCTAGAGCAATCTCCATAATGGGACTAAGTGGTGCAAGCGTGTGCACTCATTTTGTGATTACATGAGCATGTCTATAAATAGCAACAAATAGTTGGCTTTTACAAGGTTTGACCGAATGATAATGTCACTCAGGGATATAAGAACCAAATACATGTATTCTTAGGGATTTTTTTAAAAACACTTTTTAAAATCTGAAATGTATACATGAGTATATATTGCTCCAATCCAGCTTGCCTGTAAGTAATTTGTATAGAAAAAATATATGGGGTACTGTGTACCATAAATCTCCGTGTACAGTGTACAAGACTTTTTAGTGGTTTTCGAAATCTCTGTGTCTCAACATGAATTACATAATGCGAAAAAATCAATAAAGAATAGGATCTACTATTTGAAGTTAAACTAATTTGAAGGGAAGAGATTATTTTTTTTCTTTTTCAGTCTCAATAAATTATGCCCCTACACATAGCTTTTTGCCAGCCAAAGCTCTCCCGTGCCTTCAGCTCACTCACCCGTATCATGCAGCTCACTCACACAGGGAATATCGACTCACCACTCGAAATCTAGCCTGTCCAAATTTCTGTTTGGACTCAGAGCAAAATTTTCTGTAATCTTTAGTTTTAAAAACAACATTGTTACTATTATTTGTGACAAGTTCACAAGCACTTCAACTGTGCCTCATAATAAATCAAAGTCCTTGCATGGCTTGGGTTTCTGAACGTACCTTACAGAACGCTGAAATAAAACATTATCTGATCTGGCTTGCTGCGTTAGGTGTTGGCAAAAAAGCAAAACAAAAAACAAAAACAAATAATTTGTTGTTATTGTTGATCTTGGTCCTAAAAATAGGGTGCGTCTTATACACAGAGATTTACGGTACTTCAAGATGAGGGGAATGTCAAGATGGTTCAAAGAGATACATGTGAATTTAACGCTTGTTCAGTGGTTAGTTTGCCCTAGACTCGAGTGCCACATCCCATGCTGTAATGTAATACAATTTCCCCCTTTTGTAGGAATGCTACACTCAACTTATCAAGCTCAAATCTTATTTGGTTGTAGAGGCCACCTCCTGTACTTATTTCATTTGAAGAAGCACATGTAAATTATAAGCAATCCTTCCTAAAGTCTTGCTCACATATTGCGGGTATAACCATGACAATAATGACATACATGAACAAGATGTATGTATGTGAACATTTTTTTAAAAAGAGTACTGCTCTTCACAATTTTGTATCTTATAACACATACAGGTACATGTACATGTACATTATGAATATGCATATTAAAGCTGCATGACCTTTGTGTGCTCAACTTCTTCTATTAAACCCCACTTACCATTCATTTTGTAAACAAAAATGATCGTCGCTTTCATCTTTGTGTATTTTGATGATACAAAGACATTGGGAATGGGGTTACTTCTTGAGTTTATCAAGGAGTTGCTCATCGTCATTAAGGAGCTGCTCGATCGTAATCATCACGGCATGCAGGGTCTTTATTAATTGAACGTACGTGATCTTGAGTCAAGGATGTGAGATTCATTTGTGGATGACTCTTCTTTGATAAGATCAAGGAGCTATAATAGACAGATGAAAAGGTCAAGAAGACACCCTTACCCCAGCTTTCCTACGTCTACATGTATGTACATGTACACAAACAATTTATAGTACCGGCTAGTGTACATTATGCATATTATCTACCACATATCCATTGGGCATGCATGTGTATGTGTGCTGCATTGCCAACTGGTCTACATAAACCGGTATGCATCCTGTATCCCCCACTGCTTTATCATTTGCCAAATGTTCTTTTCCTGATATAGTATACATGTACATGATGGTTAATATGGGGGTGGGGGGGGGGGGGGGCGGAATTTTAGGCTCTATTTCCCTTGATTATTATTCTTGGGCAATATAGTTTTCTAACATCTTTCTCAAATCCGTTTAATGTCATTTCAGTTGTACTGTATTATAATTCTTATGCGCTTTAATGTTACTACTCTATTCCCCAGCTGCAATAGGCAACCTAAATGTCTCTTTCAGCAAATTTGCATCTTAATCAAGTTCAGAAAGTAAACAAAAGTAAAGAAATCTGTGTTAAAGGATTATCGATATCTGATCTTGCTGGTCACATACATGTTGCATTACATTAGGGTGTGAAGGTTTTGCATCAACGATGATAGCTGACTGTAGATGGCAGTGCCTAATCTGCTCACAATTACCCTTGGATTATTCTGCTGTAACCGTACCATGACTGACTCCAAGGAATATAGTTTATGTATTTCTTTTCTTTCAAATGTGTGACAGAAGGCCCGTTTACACAGCCATAAAATCCATGTAATAATTAATAAAAACATTTTTTATGTGACAGTGTGGACACTACTGGAAAAACCCATAAGAAACTGTTGATGTATAATTCTGTTTTGTTTGTGTGAGTTGTGCACATGCGCCACTTGTTGCTGACCTGCATGCGTTAGCACGGAAGCAAGGAGAATCACCTCACCAAAAACTGGAATGATTCACCAGTGTTTTGAGAGCGAGTTTTTACACTACAAAAACCGGAGAAGCTTCTGCCGGCATTAACTACAAAAAAACACTCCGGAGGTGTGTTTATGGGTATTTGCACCCATTGCTTAGCAACTTCCAATTAAACACTGGAATGTAAAAAAAACAACGACAGTTTTGCTTGCACTGTAAATAGAGCTACATGTATTGACAATAATATCTGAACTTTAATACGCTGTGAATGGCACTTACGTAAGGGCTGGTTTAATGATAAATTATTTCCAAATCACATTTTAGGTCAACAAACTTAGACTTTATTGTGGCATCAACATCAAGATTTTGAAATTTTAGCATATTTTCAAATTGTTTGTTCAAATTCCATGAAACTTGTACCCAAGGGTTATCAAGTATCACAAATCATATAACAAAAATTCCACGTCACAAAGTCAAGTCAAAGTTCAGTTTAGGTCAGTAGACGAGGAGAGTTAGAGTACATGTATGTGACCAAAAAATGAAATAATTTGAGAGCCAGCATTTACCCTGCAAAAATCCTGTGGAGTTTTGGCAGGCATTTAAAAAACCTGCACACCACGGGTAGGTTTTTCCATTAAGGTTTTTATGTTGTGTTTATGGGTAGAACTGTGCCTAGCAACTTTCGACAGAACTCCAGAATATGAGAAAAATTGATGACTTTTGCTTGTAATGTAAATGCCCCTGTATGGCTTGTTCTGATATTGCGCTTGTTTAGTGGAGCGTATTCTAAAAGGGAAAGGGGGGGGGGGGGTCTACAAGGGGCCCTTCTTTCAAAGGAAAAGGGGCACTTATCAGAGGTTGTAAGAGGCACCTATTAGAAAGAAAAAGGGGCACTTATTTGAAGTAAAAGGGGGCACTTTTGGGGTACTGTGCCCCCTGTCACTCAGGAGGTATGCCTGTTTTTTTTAAATGTAAATGAATGGCAACCGCACAAAGGTCTTGATACATACAGTGTATACAGTTCACTTTACATCCTAAAAAATATGCCATGGTTTTGCCGCGTCATATATCTGAACAACGCCTTATTCTTAGACATAAAGATGTCTATTAAATAATAGCCATGCCATAAATCAATGAATGTTGTTCATGTGTGCAATGATTGCTTTGTCATTCAACACGTCCTGTTTCCTATTTTTGAGCTTTCTTCTTTTCATTTCAGTTTAGGAGAATGTCATATACATGTACTTGTAGATGTAGAAGAAATGTGTCCTGAAAATTATAGCTTCAACAGATGCACTCATTTTCAAAATGTGAGAAATGAAAGTTTGGGCTATAAAAAAAACCAGACCAAATGTGTATAATTCTACATACCTTGTATATACCCATTTTTTGTTGGTGTGTGCGCAAATTTTTAGAAAAGGTCTTTCATTTTAATCATCAAGCAGAGAAAAACAATGTGAAATTGTACAACTCTTTGAATATACTTGCACACTAGAAAAATAATGTAAGTTGCATGTTCATGTGATAAAATGCTTGCTGTTCTAAATTATGAATGAGAATAGATAGGCATCATCATGTCATGATTGTGGAGGTAATAAACACGCCGCCCAGTACAATGGATTTAATGCATAAATCTTTGTTGAGTGCCATGTTACAAATGTTATCATTCACCTGTTATGAATAATTCTATTCTATAGTCTGAATGTGAATTGCATACATTAATTGTTGCTAGGCAGGACAAACATTATGGCTTGTTCTACCTACATGTAACAACATGTAATGTACATGTATGCAATTTACATTCTGACTATTGAAAGACAATTGTTTGTAAAAGGTGAATGAAATACTTTGTAACATGGCACTAATGACATAACAAAAATGGCCTACCGGTATTGTCTGTGAAAAACAGAGAAAAATTATGAAATGAACTGATTCTTTTTGTCCCACATTTTATTAACCTGGTTTTGTCCCTAGCTGAAGACCTGATGTCAATAACTGCCAACAACATGATGAAAATAACTGCCTTGTTCTATAGATAATAGAACCATGGACCGTAGTAGGTCCATGGTAGAACAGGCTTGTTTGGCTTTGGCTTCTGTTATTGATTTGCTTTTATTTTGACGTGCATGCTGAGGCAAGGATGCAGGGGGTGGGGATTAACAATCAAGATAGAATAAGAAAAAAGCAAGAGACAAAATATGAACTGTGACCTTGTTAGATGGAAGTATATACACTGTACCGTAATTAACGGTGTATAAACCGCACCTTTTTGCCGCCGAAAAAAAATCAAAGTCGGGGGGTGCGGTTTATACACGGTACACCCAAAAAAAAAAAAAAAAAAAAGTTTTTTTTTTTTTTTTTTTTAAGTTTCGATTTATGGCGCTATGCCTGGCAATGTCTCCCAGCTCAGTAATCGGAGTGTTGACTCACCAATCGGAAACTAAAACAACACTCAAATTTGTCTTTCATCTTGGTTTGAAATTAATCTTTCTGATAGATTTCAATATGTAGTTTATAATAATAATTCCTCCAATTTTTCTTCTATTACATGGTGTACCACAAGGTCCTATCCTAGGACCTGTACTGTTTTTTTAAATTTACATTAATGATCTTACACATTCAGCTGCACCTCGCAGTTAAATGAAAGGCCTTCCCGCGTGGGTTTTTTAACACGGACCCGGCAAAAAAAGTCGGCAAAAAAAAAAAAAAAAAAAAACGTTAATTACGGTATATGAAACATACGTTGCCTGAGTATTGACTGCACTTGCAGAGTATTTTTTTTAAAAGTAGAAACATACTGTACATGTACATTACATTACGGTATGTTTACAATATATGTAAACATGGACATGTACACTACATTTAGAGGCGATACCAGTGTTATTCATTTATTTTATTGTTCTGTTTGGGTTTCTTTTTTACATGAAGACAATGATGGTAAAGTAGAAGAAAAAAGAAGTTGTTTTTACAGAATTCTATCTTTTTAAAATGTGAATGATATTGTGTACAGTGTGTATGTGTCGACATGTATTTCTTCATTGTGAGGCACTGGGGATGCATGAAATTTAATTGTTTAAACTTCATTATCTTGAAATATTGTAAACAGGAGCTTCATTTTAATTATCCTTGGGTTACCATGTATTTTTATATGCTTTATGTCGTTAAAACTCTCTTGTGAGATTTTGAAATATTATTCTCACCTCTTTTACCCTCACATATTTTGTGTGTGTGCTGCAGAAAGGCTATACATGTACATGTAGGTTTTTTTACCTAGCATGAACTGGTACATTCTGAAGAACTTGAATTTCATCCCAAGCACACCATGATTTGTCAGAGAAAGACACAATTTCACAGAAGGTGGGGGGGGGGGGGGGGGGGGGTGTAATTTTTTTTTATCTACACTGTACTGGACATTGTAGGCACAGTTACATCTTTAGAGAATAAAAGAAATTCACACAATGCTCTTATTTTGATTAACAATGGAGACCTGCATGCATGCAAGGGGAATATCACAGAGTTGCTAATTTGGGTGTGATCCATTACAACTTGAAGATTCAAAACTTTTTTTTCTTTTTTTTCTGAATCTCAAATATTTTTAATGTTCTGTTTCACCAGTTTCATTACAATCAACTTGATGCTAGAGTGGGCTTCCCCTGTACTGTTCAAAATTAAGATTGATCATTAAAGAACAAGAGAACGAACAGATTTTCCTTATATTATCCAATCCTATTTTTGCAGGCCTATGACCGTCGGTTTCCAACCTGCAAGATGATCCCAATCTTTGTTGGAAGTGAGATCATGACGGAATTCAAGAGCGATGATGGCGCCGTCCATATAGTGGAGAGACGATGCAAGCTCAACCCAGATGCTCCATACCTCCTCAAAAAGGTATGTACTTGAAATGTTTATGTTTAACCCTTATGGTCCTGCATGTTTGTCCTGTCTGTCTAACATCTCATTGATGTTATATTTCATTTAGGCCTGAGTCATGTCGGGATTTTCATAAACCGGGTCCCGACGGCCTTGCACCGATCGGGACCCAGTGTCCCGAAATCAGCTCGCAGGATTTGTCACTTGCCTCTATAAAAAGCGCATATCATCAGTATGTCCCTTAAAAGTGACCTTTTTTATCAGTATAAATAAGTCAACACATGCATACCTCGACACAGATTGGTATATTCTTCCATTTGACATTATTTTCATCCATGATTGGCGATGTTTAGTGCCATTATCGTGCCTCTCAAAGTAAAAAAAACTCGAGCAAGAATATAAAGACAACATTCGAGCCGCCATTTTGATTCATGCAGGTTGAATAAATCGGGTCAAAAAATATGAATGTTAGAATAATAAAACGGCTTTCTAAAAAATTCTTCTTTACAACATACCGATCAAATAATTTGTTAAAGACAAATAAATATTTATCTCTTAATTTAAACATCGCATGCTTTTTTTTTAAAGCTGAAAATTACTTGGTAATCACAAGAAGTTTCGATACAGATAGCTGTTGCAGGGCAAGTTAAAGGTACTATGTCCCTTTTGCAGCCAACCTCAAATTCTGTAGAACTTTGCAGGAATTATGAATATGTCATGTATGTCCTATCTGTGAAATTTAAACGTTAGCAGTGTCCTCATATTCAAATTATGCAAGGAAACCCGTTTACTTGCTAGACTTCACTGTCAGACACTATTGAGTGACTGACTGGCTTTTTTTCTTCTTTGGTAATAACATACATGAAAAGAGTTGTAAAGGGTACATGAGCATTTGTCTACATCAATAACCCACTTCTTGTGATGGCCAAGATTAAACTGATTGAATCTTTGCGCAGCATAAAACGTATGACCATTCTGTACAATTGTCTGAAAATCAAGACTATTACTTTTGGGCTCTATAGCTCTAAAGTCGATTTGACAACTAATAGTCGTTATTTTCCCACTTGAAGACATTTTCAAGCCCCACCTTTTTAAGGGAAGTTCTAAATTAGTATTATCTTTCAAATGCAGTTGGAATTTAACTTTTTCATTTTTTTGGCCTGCAAATGGGACATAGTACCTTTAAGACTAGTCTCGGAAAAATGCGCAGTGCTCGTCATTAGCTGTAAGGCGTGCCAGAACGAACCCAAACAAAGACGTGGTCGTAACGAGAAAAAAATCATTAAAAGCTACGATCGAGAGCACAATTGGAAAGACAACTACTCACGACGAGGAGCACTGCGCATTTTCCGAGACTAGTCTGAACTTGCCTTGCAACAACTATCCGTATCGAAACTTCTTGTGATTACCAAGTAATTTTCAGCTTTTAAAAGAAGCATGCGGTGTTCAAAATCAAAGAAAAAATATATATTTTGTCTTTTAAAAATTATTCGATCGGTATGTTGTAAATAAGCGCTTTTTAGAAAGCCGTTTTATTATTCAAACATTAATGTTTCTTTCAACCTGATTTATTAATCCTGCCGAGAGACCCGGCCAGTACAGTAGCTGGCTAGTAGCTGGCAAAAACAACCCCATGGGGCGAACTGCTTTGCAATTTATATCAGCAGTTCGAATTGATTCAGGATGAGCTAGAATATGATTGGTAACAATTAAATACTTAAGTTTTAAGGTGGATTGATTTTAGTGGTGTGCAAAACTGCACTTTCTTACATATTTCTTTATTTTTTTCGGAGCGTCGGTTCTCAAAAAACGAAACCGGGACCCGACGGCAACGGTCGGGTCCCGGTGTGATCGACCGTACCGACTCAAGGTTCTACATGTATGTACAACCCATTGGTCCAGAAACCACCTGACCCATTGGCCCTACTGCCCATTTGTTCTTCTTCATTGTACCAATCACCTATATAAGATCGCCTGTAAAAGCTTCAACCCCAGTCAATTGGCTGACGGATATATTATGGAGTATGAAGAAAATAACTTGACTTACTGACTTAAGTGCACAGGACGGGGTGTCCCCTTGCGCTCCTACGGGTGGTCTGCCTCCATTAATTTCTGTCCTGGGCTTGGTGTTGGGCAGCCTCCAGGCTTAATCCAGAGTCTTGGTGGATTTGGTCTTTCCACCTCAGGGGAGGACGTCCTGGTGGCCGTGGCACAGTAAAGTCATTGGTGTGGACTTGTAGTGGTAGGCGTTCCTGTGGCATACGTACCACATGTCCAAACCATTTCAGGCGACGGTTGGATATTTCCTCATTTATTGTCTTGGAGATTTTCAATGACTTTCTGATGTCTACGCTTCTAATTTTATCTAGAAGATGGACTCCTGCTATTGTCCGCAGACATCTCATCTCAAAGGTCTCCAGTTTATCCCGGTCAGTTTTCCTTAGCGTCCACGTCTCTGACCCGTAGGTGGCTATATAGGACGGATGAGGGCTTTATAAATCCTGACCTTCAGGGCTCTTTAAATATCTTGGTTGGTCCATATATTGTTTCTCAGTCTGCCAAATGCCCAGGAAGCTAGATTTGAAATCAATTTGAAATTTAATGTTTTTACACATTTTTTTTCCCCGCCCCCCCCCCCCCCTGGATCCGCCACTGTGTACATGTACATGTATGTACTGTATGAACAAAAGGACTGGAATGTCCCTATACATTGTACATTGTAGGTCTGATACTTTACTGCCTACATGTTTAATAGTCATCAGCCCACATGTCAAATTCTATGTTGACATTTTTTTTCTCCCAACCCAAACCTCCTGACAGAGAAAAAAATAATTTTCGGGGGCTCCTATTTCCATTTCGGGGGCTACTCTATTCAGGGGCTACTTTTTCATCAATTCATAAAAGGTTACAATTTGTTGAGTTTATTTAGTAGGCTTACTGGCTTATATATCTTTGTTAAGGTTTCGTGCTTCATATAATACCAATTAAATACCCATTAAAAAAAGAACTAATTTATCTAGTTAAATATATAAATTTTAATGCATTGATTTGATGAGTCATACTATGTACGGTATTGTTTTTAAACGACCATCTGATTTCTTGTGAAACTTCACTTTGAAAAATGATCAAAATTCAGTACCGGTATGTATGCTAGAATAATCACAATTCAAGCTTTGATTTCATACATCTATTCACGAAACTATATTGAAATCGCTGCAATAATGATGTAAACAGACATCAATATCAAAGTTTTGCGAGGCGACTGGACAAAATTTTTGTATAGCTCTGCAGCTATGTTAGCTACAGTATGCTGGAGTCCATTCCATGCAGAGTTAAGTCTCTTCGACTCTCTTGGTTCCGAAAGCAGTGGTACTGCTAGTGCTGTGCGTTCAAAACATGCATAATAAGTCATGCTTATATTTTTGAGAGTTCTAAAATTTGAGCTGGCCGATCTTAGCCCGAAATCGGCAAAAGTTAATTTACCGTGAATATTTCTACTTTTACAGTACTGGTACTTGTGTATGTTTTACACTGTACATGTATGCTGGTACCATATATGTAACATCTGTACAAGATACCGATCTTGTTACATCGCGAATTCACAAGAATAAAAATTACACTATATTATACACATGTAATGTTGTTTTAGTCACTCAATGTACATTATATAGATTTACACATGCGACTTCATTGACATGATTGAATAACATGTACATGTACATGTATTTTGTAATTAGTAGCCTACATCTACATGTAGATTGATTTGGGCATTTCAATTTATGAACATCAATTAGTTTATTAATTTGTGAGTATGATTTTATTCAATTCTTATTGTACTACATGTACTGTGATACTGTGATACACACTAGAAGAAAGAAGGGCAGAAGCAAAACTTCCTTTATAAAGAGATATTAAAATCAATCAGTATTTTCAATTACCGGTAGTTGAAAGAATAATGTTGGGCATTTCTTCATTGGTTCAATATTTTGTGAGTAGAAATGTATAAAAATTGTTGATAAAACATACATGCAGGTGTACATGTACATGAACTGTATGTATATTTTGATACACAAAAGGATAATGAAGTACAGGAGTAAACATTCCCCCAAAATGGATCTCAAAATCGAGCAAATTCCATCAGTCAAATGAAGTCCTCATCCCCCATCCCCTGCATAGCCTTTTCAAACTAATAGTGCTTTGTGTAAATGGGAATCAAATTATTGTGGTTACATGCATTTCTTGCTCAAGACACATATTTACATGCATGTATATATGTACATGTAGCCCTATTCTTGCTCTCAAAACACCACTGAATTATTGATTCAGTGCTAACGCACGCAGAGCAGCGACAAGTAACAACTTGCTAAAAAATAATAATTTAAAATTGAGCAAGAACCAGCCTTTTTGTATGGGTTTTGCAGTATGGTAGTTTAAAAAAAAAACTGATGGCTTTTCAAACTGTTTTTTCTGCAATGTAAATGGCCCTTATGTTTGGTCCAAACTCTTTAAAAAAAAATCTTGTCGTGCTTCAAATATACAGTATGAGGTTATTTGAAGAGCAATCCTTGACGGTGAACTTTTATTTATTTGAACTTTTATAAAAAGAATGAGAAAGCTCACAGATTATTTTTCATCTTAAAGTTGATACTCTAAGACAATCCCAAATATTGAGATAATTACATCAATAGAAAGCTTTTAACCCCCAGAATAACACTAAATGGTGTCCAACTGACAAAAACAAGTTTAGAATGGTGAATTTATGCGAGTAAACTCTACCAAACTATCTAGTCTGAAACCCGGAAGTGCATGTACAAATGTAGAGTCGGGCCTCTATCCGTGACGTCACGAACGGGACTCATGGGCTCAGTGAGAGTGAATGGCAGTGATATCCCTACGTAAATGCTATCCTGTCAGAGCTTAGATTTGTTGCTGTTAAGGAGTATATTTGATGGATTTTCTGTTTTCATTTGAATGAAGAATAACGAAGCAACATTTTCCAGTCGCTGATTTCTTATTATATCCTCATATTCACCTATTTGGTAGAGATTTAAGACGAGTTTACTGCTTGGGAAACAAAGTTAAATCATGCACGTATGAATAGAAGGATGCATTATCTTGTCATCAGATAAGGTACAGCTAGGAGCAGTTTTGTAAAAACGAATATGCCTAGAACTATGATAATACTTATCATAGATGTGTGTGACTGCCTCAAAACAGGATACAGTACCAGTTAAACATTTTATGTTGTAAAATATCAAACTTGAACGAGATCATGCAAGCGCGCTTCCTCTATAATATTTTGACAACGTCTATTGATCGAACGATATTCACCCGCGAGTGCATGATGCGGCTCTTGCACGAACGTTTGTGAAGCGAGCAGAATCAGGAGGTAAGACCAGGCCGCTGCTCTAGGCGCTGCTTGCTTGTGATGGAACGTACGTGCGCTAGTTATATGTTTATCGGCAATTGCAAGAGAATGAAAGCGACGTTACCAGCTAAGAAAAACAACTAACAAAGACTTTCTCCTGACTACCGGTGTCAGAATTGGTAGATGAAGGATCTTCAGGGCCAAGGAAGGCGAAATTAGACATGGGAAAAAGGAAGAAGAAACCATCAGGAGATCGCTCTATGGTAATGAACTGTGCATGGGTCCACTTACCAGACAGCTACTGTTCACTCCGTGCCTGGGCCGATTTCAACACCAAAACAAAAATTACATGGTGAAAATATCGACTAATAGCTCATCGTTGGCATAATTTTTAAAAGGGGAATTGATATTAATACTATGAAATATTAGGGGAAGGTAAAGAATTGTACATAGAATTATGATTTATTAGACTTTTCAGCCTTTGAAACAAAAATAAGCCGAAAAGGGTATTACTCTGCACATGCTTTCTATGGAACATCCGGGTACTATACATACTCTTTCCCGGACGTGACTGATTTTCTATGCAAAGAGAGCTGGATATTTTCGACATCTCAATTAAGGATTTCAAGTAGCCAGAATTTTTGTGTGATATACTATGTAATTGAAAAACTTATAAATCACACATGCTTGCCGTAGGTACCAAATTAAGGGACATTTATTTGCTTAGAATATCAGCTTTAACCAGAACTCAACCTTCTCTTGAATTGTTAGTTTTGTGTGCACTAGCCTTAAACCACCCTTTCATGTAAAATATTTGCAAAAGGTAGGATTTGCATTGTGAATTTTAGGAATGTACTTCAGATGAAAGACAAAGGTGGAAAAAAAAGGTTAATGGAAAACTGGATTAGCAGGCTGTTTTGTACATAAGTGCATTGCCCATGCAAAGCCTTAGCATACAGATACAGTTGTACAACTGTAAGCCTGACTTCACAGACAGTAAAAGTTATGCATCTTCCAGCATTATTTTAAAAGTAAGATTAGAATCAACCCTCCAGGTCTGTGTTTTTTTTCTCTTTTAAATACATGTAGCCTTTATACCTTTTTTTTTATGAAAAAACTTTAAAACTCTCAGTGGAATGAAATGAAAAGAAATGCAAAACTAAAATAAAATACTTACCGTATAAACAAGCAAGAAATTAATGTAAAAGGTAGTAACCTGAATTTTTTCCTTCTGAAAGACATCATGTTCATTGTTCTTAATTCTTACCTACAGTAGTTAACTAATACCAGGAAATTTAATAGAATAGCCAGCAACGAGAAATCTTGGGTCGATGGGGGGGGGGGGGGGGGGGGGGGGGGGGGGAGGGGGGGGGGGGATCTGGGGACTAGGTAAATGTACATGTAGGCCCCCTATGGGATCTAGGGACAATGCCCCAGATGGATGAGTGGGAGGGGTTCATGGGGGGGGGGGGGGGGGCGCAGTTCCCTTCAGGCTACCGGTATAAGGGGTTTTCTTTAATGATATTTTCAGGGTTCAAAATGATTGTGGGAAGGAAAAGTTGATTAATGAAAGCTTTTTTCAAACCCTGTGTGTTAAAATAATATATAATTATTTAATTACAATTATAAAAACTTGGGTTAGACGTATTTGCCACCAAATGCAATTGTCTTTTAATACCGGTAGGTTATATATAATTTTGAAAGTTTATAAAATTGAAGAAAATAAGCAAAAATATACATTGCTGATAAAGTTCATTGTAATTAGATGTTGGAGTCATCAAAATTGTGTAACAATCTGATGCAAAGTGACATGCTCTGTCAGTATGACATTTTTTATCCTGACTCCAGACGATAGTTGGTTATCGCAAAGAGCTGGTATCTCTTTGGTTACAGGAACTTCCCAAATCATGACGGCCCTCTATACATACATAGCAAACTATGCCTAATCGGTGACCGTTGGTCCCCCGGCCATGGTCTCATTTTTTTCTTATGTTTATTGAGAGCTGATTTGATGAGATAACCATCTGTCAGTGACCATGCAGGGAGGTATAATCCCTTCGGGCCAAACTAGTGCAGACAGGCTTTAATAAGAACACTGCATGTTATTCCAACTTTCTAGCATTTGCACTTCATAAACATGTACATGTACAATGTACTGTAATACACTGTAGCCTGTGTAGATGGATGTAACTTTTTAAATAAAAATTTGTTATGGTCAAAGTAAATTGCTTTAATATAAATGTATCTACATATCTGGCTTCTATAGCTACAGCAGTCACAATCTACAATGAAATGAATACAATTGTAAGCTTAATACTTGTATATGAACTTGTATGTACGAGGTCATGGATGAAAAATATTCTGATGGCACATTATATGCTATTGTAGATGCGTACATGTACATGTACGCATGCAATGTACATGTACACTTGGAGTACTTTGGATAGAAATAAGCGTTAATACAAAATCAGTCTTCAAGAGAGATAAAGATGAAGATATAATAAATTCAACCCTTACATGTACATTGTGTATGGCATAGAAAGTACATACATGAAGAAATCAAGATTATTTTAAGTATAAGTTAGAGAAGGAGAGAGGGAAAGGTAGAAACTAGAAACATTGTTTAACACCAACAACATTATGTCATACACTTACATGTACATGTACATTGTACATTGTACGTGAGCACTGTAAAGTGTAAATGCATAAAATGATCAGGAAACATTTTGTGGAATATACATGCACATCTAAATTATTCACACCCTTGATAAGTAATCAAATTTTTATGTATTTAAAAAATAGATTTGTCCTGATTTATGTTTCTTGAGAATGCAACACATGAAAGCAACAAATATTTAACAAAGGCCTTAATTCAACTACCGTATTTGCCGGCGTAAAGGCCGCAGTATTTTTGGAAGAGAAAATATCAAAAAGTCGGGGTGCGGCGTATACGCCGAAACAGTAAAAATCGCAAGTCAAAACAGCACGTCCATTATTTGTAGGCAACTTCATACAAAAAAATATATTAACAAAATTGACTTGAAAACACATCGGACAAGATCTAGTCTGAACTCACGTCAGCAGCAAATTTGAAGAAGTTATCTTTTTAATCATTGTGCAACCAAAAGAAATAAGAAGAAAACTGACCAGAAACTCGTACTAAAAATCGTACTTGTAAAAATGTCCTTGGCTTTAGACAGCGCATGGCCCGGTAACCAAAATCATACCTCGCTCACACACTCTGTGGTGGGGAGCTACCGGGCTGGGAGTTGCAACAAATCCAACGCAGCTTCCGAGATTCACAGCGCTGCAGCTCGCAATCGTCGGTGTTCTTAACTTTTCAGTAAGATAATTCTGGATTATAATTGAGACTATCTAATTAATTAAAGCGACAAACTAACCTCGGTAGATCTCTAATAACAATACAAAAGCTTGTTTATTTTCTCCATTTGGCGGTACGATATATATAGGGACCGGATAACATTATGGCCACAGCTTGGTTATGGCAGGCCATTCATGTTTCTGTATGGATGCGAAGCGCCCTCTAGTGTCCAATGAATGTGCTAATCTGCCTAAAAATCGATGAAGATTTACTAAATTACGATCATTTTTTAGGTAAACTTCCTGTAAATTTATAAAATGATTGATAATTTTGGTATTAGTTTGTAGGAAAAATAGAGTTCTACGAGAAAATTATGATTATTTTCTTTGGTCCGTTTTTTTTTTTCCCTTTTTTTTTTTTTTTTTTTTTTTTTTTCTCTCTACGAAATGTCAAAGTTGGGGGTGCGGCCTATGCGCGGTGCGGCCTTTACGCCGGCAAATACGGTAGTCCAACTTTCATTCTTGTAAACACAAAAACAAAACATCAAATTTGCAATACATGTACATGTAGGTATGAAGCAAACATGGAGCAAACATTATGAACAACAACAAACTTTTTGCACAGTCACTGTAGGCATTCCTCATAATTTCAAGTTCTATTGACATTTTGATAGTTTGATAGACCTACATGTAAATATAGCTGTATTTGTTTTGTTGTCTCTTAATTCTCTATCTGCAAAGTTTGTTCCCCTGTCACTCACCCCTTTTCTCTTTTCTAAAATGATTAATTAGAGTCCTACATAGAATGCAATCAGCTGATATTGATGTTCATACTGATGACCTGTTAAGTATTCAAATAATGTTAGTGATTCTTAAAATCCTTACCATCGTCAGGTAAACCTACATGTAAGTCTTAAACTACTTCATCAGCCGTCAGCTCGACAGCTGAAATATTGAATTTGCCCTGTAACATGACATTTTCAAGCAGATCACATTATTTCAATCATAAATTTGATTACAGAATAAAAACGTGATGTATACTACTACAATATTATATGTACATGTAAATATACCTCGTTTAAATCAAGTCAACAGTAACAAAGCAAATGCTTATTGTATTAAATGTGCATATAATTTGCCCCTGTTTCTCTGAAACCACAAGTGGTACCTTGAATAGGCCCATTCTAAACTTGGGTCAGTGCTATATTAACTTTGGGCCACGTTTTTTGGTGTCTGGCGGGCCCCTAAGCAGCAAAAAATTTGTCTGGCATTGGCCATTCAGTGCTTTGTGGCTGTCGTCATTTTATCATGTATAATTTTAGTTAAATTTTGTTTCAAGTGGTACCTTGTTCGTTAGATCAAATACATATTTGGGCCATTTTAACCAGCCTACAGGGCCACATGCTGCAGAGGGGCCCCGGCAGACATCCCTATCTACAATGTAGATATATATGTACTAGGTTCCTCCCCGAAAGTTCCAATACTCTGATATTGGTACCTTGTTCTATCATCAAAATGCACTGATCTGCCGGGCCAAATAGCAACCCTAACCATTTAAGCCTACCTTTATAAATTTGACAAAACAAAGCCAGGAGCAAATGTTAGATCATCTATATAACTTCCTTATGTTTCTCTTCTTTGTAGATTGCTGGTGTAGAGTTCATCTACTTCCTCCAGAAGAACAGTATGGATATGAGGGAAAGAACCCTGAAGATTGAGGCCAGGAATGAGAGCTTTGCGTCCCGTATTGGAATCCTAGAAGGATGCACATACTCAGTGAGTCTATTACTGTGTAATATATCTCTGTACATGCTGTTATACTGTGTGAGTCAAAAAAAAGTTTACACCTAGAAAATTGCTAATTATTTTTAAAATCATCTATGAACAGTAAATTATTATACATCTTATGAAAGAGTGTTTTATCCCAAATCATTTGGTACCATGTTTGTGTGGTATGTGTTCACGCTTGGATGAACAGGTGGCATTGTTTGCGAGAGTGCAAAAATCGACTTGCGCCAAAGTGATGCCTACTGTATGTATTATGTTGGGATTAGCGGAGTGAGAGAATGGATTGAATGTATCAAATGAAATGCATTGCATATGTTTTTTGCAAAGGGCAAAGTCACACACACCCACACACATGCGCACAAATGTTTGTTGATATTTGATATTTGATATGTGTGGCATGATTAATTTTGTTAGGGGCGTATTTGGATCTGCAAAGACCGAATTAATACCCAAATCCCAATTGTTTTATTCTAACATCACATAGGCAACTTTGGCGCAAGTCAATTTTTGCACTCTCGCAAACAATGCCTCCTGTTCATCCAAGCGTGAACACATACCACACAAAAATGGTACCAAATGATTTGGGATAAAACACTCTTTCATAAGACATATAACAGTTTAATGTTCATCAATGATTTTTTAAATAATTAGCAATTTTCTAGGTGTAAATTTTGTTTTGACTCAAACTGTATATACATGTACCTGTCTAGATTAAAGTTCCCTGATATTTCAACAACAACAAAAAAGTTTCTTCATTTACTAGTATGTCAAATGAAAATATGTCTTACTTATTCAAGATCAGCAAAGGCCTAAACACTCCACCCTTGTAAGTATTGAGAATCATTGAGACATGTCACAAAGTTAAGGTTATCTTTCTTCTACAAAAGTGTCATGTTTTTTAATTGTGTTCAGCTGTAAACCTACTGCTAATGCTGTTCATATTTGTATGTGTTCTGGAAGAATATCCTCGGAAGTGTTGTTCATGTCACACGAATCAGGAACATTTCCTCAGCTTAATTGCTAACAGAGGATTGATCCTTTACTCAGGCTCAGCAAGAACTAATATCGGCTCTGTGATTAAGAGTTGATGAGAAGAGGATGAGATAGAGAAGAGAAGACAGGAGAAGGATGAGAAGAATGAGAGTAGAAATGGAGAAAGGGGTTCATAATGATGAACAACAGGCTTACAATGAACAGCTAAGATTTGATGAGAAGAATGATACTCTTTTCACACTGGCTCAACGTGAACCGGAAACACGTTCATTATGACATCATTTAAACGTGTTTACTAATGATTGTGCGTTTATGCTTCCCCCGAAACGCCGATACAAAAAGGCACCTTTTTGTGAGTTTTAGATCAGCGTTTTCTTGGTGTTTATAAAAAAATGAGAAAGGACTCAACCTTGTTTTGAATTAAAAGCATAACAAAAGCCTCATTCTGGCCTGAAAAAGGTGAGCATAAACGCACCCTAAGAGGCGCTTGTGATCCATGATGCATCACATGAGCAAGCCGGTCAATTCCAGGGTAAACAGGATTCAACGTTGAATACTGCAATTCCGCGAACTCACATGGAGTACAAATGTAGCTCATGTTTTCCCTTTTTCTTGGTGGGTGATTGGGGTCAGAAGGAAGAGAAAAATAAATCAATAGCCAGCCAGCAGCAGATTGCTTTCAAACTACTTATGTCACAGATTGTTGAGACCTACATGTACATGTGTGTGTATGTTGTAAATTTGAAGATTGATTTTCGTTGGATTGTAGGGAAGACAGAGGGAAAAGTGATGGATATACAGTATGTACATGTATGTAGAGAGAGAGAGAGAGAGAGAGAGAGAAATGGGGGAGGGAGATAGGAAGAGGAACCAAATAAAAAGATGGGGAAAAAGAAGTAGATAAGAGGCTACTGTAAAAAAGAATAGATTAAATGAAAGTGCGTAGAGAAAGAGAGAGAGGAGGACAAAAAAAAAAAGAGAGGGGGGATCTCTGACATGCAAAGAGCAAATGGCGTATAATTTGAAGTGCGTTTACTGTAAATATCTCTGCCAAAGTATGGGTACAAGCAGACAAACAATAAATACAGACACATGACAGAAAAAAAAATCTAATTTTGGTCACCTCACTTGGTTTATTATGGGAGAGACCAAAATGACCAATCAATAATGGGAATTAATAAGGTCATACACCCGCATATGTATGTATGTACATGTACACCTGTATGGGATAATATCGATACACACAGAACGAGATAGACTGACAAAAGAACAGGGAATGGGTCGAGAATAGATGGAAGGGGAATGGCAAATAATTTATATGGTCACCTTCGTGATCATCACACTTCATTAAGCATGTACATATAAACTTGTTCATTATTCACAATTCCATAATTGAACAGCTACGCTAGTACGCTATATATTTATTGGCCTAGTATAAATGATACCATGTAATTTCAGAATTGCTCATGGTAGAGCTGCTGAAATATGCAAATATACTTGTATTAAATACATGTACTTCAATTTAATAGTATTTATTACCAGAATCTACCAGCAGAAAATTCTGACAGTACTTGTTCTTCAATCATTTTGTAGCCCATGATTAAAAAGCCATTCAAACATTTTGAAATGGCAAGATAATCAAAGAAAAATAAATTTTAGTGAAATATTTTCTTGTGATTTTTATGTACATGTACAGTAGTCGCACCATTTTGTCTCCATTTGCTTCAATACATTTAAAAAGATTTAGAAACACAGGTGGTACAGGCTTTGCAGGCCTATATGGAAAACATACCTCAATTTTTGTTTCCACACTAGTTCTCATATTTCTTGGAAAACCGTTTGCCAATACCAAAGTTTTATATGAAGGACCTTTCTAGACCTCAAATCACTCTGTGCTCTTGATTTATTTTACATTTTCCCTGTATTTGTCTGTTCCCTTTGAAAACAAAAATACAAGGGACTATAAAGTGACTTGATTCCCAAGCAAAATTTTTTTTTCAAGAATCTAGAACAAAATATGTCAAGAATTCTTTAGAATAGCTCTGTAAACTTATAACAGAAAGTGGAGATCCTTTCTGATGTAATCTGACCTTTCTGCCAAAAATTGTTCAGTTTTTTTTTCCTTAATTTGTTTGTTTGTCCTTTTTCTTTTAATGATTTTACTAACAGCTCTATTTCCTCTTTGTTATCTCTTACCAGGTACATCCAGACAACCCAGGCTGGACAATCTTTGAGCAGACAGCAAGCCTGGAGGTCAAGTCTTTCTTTGGCTTTGAGAATACGGTGGAGAAAATTGCTGCCAAACAGTATGCTGCCAACATAAAAAAGGTAAATACTAACAAAGGCAAAAAAATATATATATCTTTCTTTATTTCTCTCTATTTCCTAGCCTGACTTATCTGTTGTAACTTTTCTTAAAGCACATCACTCTCTGTATGTCAGTGATAGGATTTACAAATATACAAGGTAGGCTCATTGTTGTAGTCCTCCTCCTCTTCCTTCTCCTCCTCCTCCTCCTCCTCCTCCTCCTCCTCCTCCTCCTCCTCCTCCTCCTCCTCCTCCTCCTCCCCCCTCCTCCTCCTCCTCCTCCTCCTCCTCCTCCTCCTCCTCCTCCTCCTCCTCCTCCTCCTCCTCCTCCTCCTCCTCCTCCCCCCCTCCTCCTCCTCCTCCCCCCTCCTCCTCCTCCTCCTCCTCCTCCTCCTCCTCCTCCTCCTCCTCCTCCTCCTCCTCCCTCCCTCCTCCTCCTCCCTCCTCCTCCTCCCTCCTCCCTCCTCCTCCTCTCCTCCTCCTCCTCCTCCTCCTCCTCCTCCTCCTCCTCCTCCTCCTCCTCCTCCTCCTCCTCCTCCTCCTCCTCCTTGTGCATGAATTTAATTGTTTAAAAGTCATTTTTGGAATGGGTTTTTGCACTTTTTGGAGATTATCGTCATTATTAATACATCCTGTATAACTTATATTAGAGGAAATTGATAGAAATGTTACAGTCTGTCCTTATGAGTATTCTTAACTTATTTTCATTGGGCATTTATTTCATTATAATCCCAAGGGATAAATGTCACAGGTGAGGAAACATGCAACTGTACATGTATTTTAGTAATGAATGTTTGATATCTTGATATGACTATGACTATTGGTAGTGAAATTACAAATCACCATTTTCAAATGTTCAATTGGTAATTTCATTCGATTCTTCATTTTTAATGAAATACATTGTATGTGGAAAAGGTGTCATGTGGGACACATTGCACGGATGTGCTCAAATGCACAATTTTACCTTCTAATCAAGCATGCGTGCACGTGTATGTATAATATTCTGATGTGACGAAAATTGAATATTAGATTAAATTACAAGATATTATGTGCCTTTGGAAGACACCTTCTTCCATATTAGTGGTACTAAACATCAGAAACATGCCACCTCCATCCATAACGAGATATAAATAAACCTGTTTAAGCTACCAAGGTTATAAAAAATGGTTGCACACATGTTAGGGCTTTTAGCATAACAAGATCAATTGAGTTAATTGGATTAGCGAGAGCTCAGGTGTTATTAATAGATGGATGCTGTTGCTATTAGGATCTCGCTCATCATGAAAGATGGGTATGATATCAAGTGAATAATGAGAATAGAAAACTCAGCTAAAATTGTTAAGTGGGTTTTGTAATGAGGTTTTTGAAGTCGATAACATCATGAAGGTCCATATACCGGTACAGTATACAGTGTAAACAAAGAACCTGCTTGATCGGATCATCGATCATGCCAACCTGGCAGAAAGTGTTTTTTTCTTTTTTTTAGCACTACAAGCATTTGTGCAATATTTTCATTTACAGAGCTTTTATTGTCATAACAGGACTGTACCTGTATCCGTATTTTGCCTCACAGTTCATAATAATAATATGATAATGATGTTGATGATGCTGATGGTGATGATGATGATGATGATGATGACAATGATAATGAAAACGATATGATAATGATGATAACGATAAGAATTAGAGTGAGAGTGAGAGTGAGAGTGAGAATGAGAATGAGAATAAGAAAAAGACTAAGAATAATACATATAATATTGATGTAGATTGATGATGATAGAAATGATAGTGATAATGATTCTAATGGTAATATAAATGATAATGAGTGATGATGAGAATAATGATAATATTTGGATTTATAGCATCTTATCCATTTGATACAAGGTGCTGTGTATGATATAATCATTTCATAGTCTATAATTGCAAATTAGGATTCATGAAGTATGGTCATACACATATCAAATAGAAATTTTATAGAGAAAATAAAAAGAGGAAGAGAAAATGTGTGAAGGTGACAGTTGAGAAGATATGAGCTTCAGTGTATGTACTGTATACTTGCTATTATAAAGCAATTACAGCTTTAATATTTACCACGCAATAATGGATTGGTTTTCATTGTAATCAAAACTGAAAGCCAAAGGAAAGTAATTAAGAGATTTTATCTTTATAATTTGAATACTCTTTAAAATAAATAAATACAAATAAATGACATGCACATGTTTGGGAGTGATATGGAAATCTAGTTTCCAATAGTACATGCTTACTGAGGGGGTTGTATGACATGTGTACATGTATGCTTCGGCAACAATTGCTCTGCATCAATATCCTACACTACACCACTAACTGACTACCTGACTTCAACAATAACATAAAACCCAGATGCGACTCTAACTGTAATCCTGTATCTTTGATGCAAAAATGCTTGGAGCAAATGTTGCCAGAGCAAATCGTCTGTTGAGAGCCAGAAGGGCGTTACCTCTGTGATTATACACATGTACATGTAAGTTAATGCCCTTTTGGCTCCAAACGGACAAATGTTGTATCACCTTTTGCTGGTGTGATCATCACCCTACAGTTCTCAAATGCTTATTAAATTTGTATCTCACATTTAAAGTGTACTGGTATTCATCATCATTGTCTCTCTGTCGTATGTTGGTATTCAACAACGATCATCAAACAGTGATATCTTGCTTTGGTGCTCTATAAAGGTTGATTGAATATTGCGATGGATAGGTTATAGGGTAGCTAGGGCATGGATATTTCATTTGGCCCGATGACGATTTGCGTCATGTCCTGACGTCGGCAAGGGAGGAAAAAGGGGGTTTGCTGCTAGCTAGGCTGTTTGGTCTGTTTGACAATAGAACTTGATGGAGGAAACGAGAATCATACAGACAAGTGGAGAGGAAATTGTATTGGAATAGCAATGACATGGCTTTAATAAATTGTGTGAATTGGGGCTGGATGGGTGTAGGGAATATGATTTGCCAGGAGTAAGTGTTGGAGAACTGTTGGGTACATTAATCTCTAATATAGTGAGGGGCAGGGTAAGCTCAATATAGTTTCTGCTTTTCCGATCTATGGAGATTGGTAATCAATCACTTAGACCTTTCCCATTCCGGAAACCATCACAGTGATAAACCTTCAAATGCATATTTTCATTTACCGTAAATAACGTTGTATAAACCGCCCTCGTGTATTAACCGCACCCCTCTTTTTCGCCCTTAAAAAAAAAAAAAAAAAAAAAAAACTTTTTTTTTTTGCCGAGATTTTTTTTTTGTGTGTGTAAGATCATTACGGTACTGTAAATTAAAAAACAGTAGGGACCTAGGATAGAACCTTGTGGTACACCATGTAATAGAAGAAAAATTGGAGGAATTATTATTATAAACTACATATTGAGATCTATCAGAAAGATTACTTTCAAACCAAGATGACAGACAAATTTGAGTGTTGTTCTAGTTTCCGAGTGGTGAGTCAACACACCGATTACCGAGCTGGGAGACATTGCCAGGCATAGCGCCAGGTGGAGGGGCATAAATTGAAACTTTAATTTTTTTTTTTTTTTTTTTTTGGGTGTACCGTGTATAAACCGCACCCCCGACTTTGAAATTTTTTCGGCGGCAAAAAAGTGCGGTTTATACACCGTTATATACGGTATATAAAGCAAAAAAAAATCCTGGTAAACTACTGCGTCGTCGTAGACAAGCTCATGTGTCTTGGGGCATTGCTCAAGGAAACATATACACAGATGCTCAAAAAATAAGAATATCCAATGGAAACTACTAGTAATACGATTAGTATACTTCCTTTTTTCATTAGGCCCATTTACAAATCCCAAACATCTTATTTTTGTCTACCATTTACACTATTTGAAAAAAACATTGAAGTTTGCTCATACCAATTTTTTGGTGAGTATTGTGTATGCGACTATGCGCGACTCATAGGTGCTCTGCATGCGTTGGCACTGAAGCGAGGAGAGTCACGTTAGCAAAAATCAGTATCTTACCGAAGTTTGCAAAAAATGGGTAAATCTTCGGCTGGTGTTTAAATAAACCCCACTCAAGAGATAGATTTCGTTTGCCGGTAGTTGCTGGTGAAATACAGGAATGTGAGAAAAATCTATGATTTTTGGTTGTAGTGTAAATGCATCTTACCCCCTGTCCACACACAACATTTTCCGTGATTAGGCGTGATTAGCTATACCGATCTATACCGTTTCGCGATAGTTATACAGTTTCGCGATGAAATTGTGTGTGTGGATGCTCACTAACGATACGTCGTATAAGAAAACGCAGGTTTGGGCATCGTTTCGAACTAGAACTCAATAAATAATCACGGAAGGTGTTGTGTGTGGACGTAACTAGTGTAACTAGTGTAACTAACTGGGCGGGGCTTAACGTGACCTCAAGCGAAAGGAGACCAGACCTCTCATTTCCGCTTCCATTTCAAAGCAGTAGCAAACTGCGCACCTATACAACATTTCGCTGTAGAGTTTCAGGATTACTTTCTTCTGTGTGTGGACATCCTGGAATTTATACGATTTGTTATTTATACGACGTTTCTTGTGTGTGTACACTCTGAAATTTATACGATGATTCTTTATACGACGTTGCGTTATAGAGTTTTGGGATAAATTGGTATGGGGTCATGAATTTGGTTCAAATTAACATATTGGAAGCATATGCGTTCCAACAATATTTATTGTTTCGTTGTCGCGGTTGAAATCGAGTCTAAGTTATGAAATTGTAAATAATAAACTTTGTATGTTGTATAGCTCCCTCTCAAGGTCAAGATATTAATTTAGCTATGAAACAATGTTTCTTGACTAAAATCGACCGATTAGCTATTCCCATTTGGAAATTATATATCACAACTACATACTCTGAGATTTTCATGGTCGAAGCTACCATTGTACGGCCATAGGCGCTATTTGAAATTTATCAAAATTTACTGGGAGCACCGGTAAATTTTTATATTCAATTTTTCTCGAAAACAGAAGTGCTTTAGGGGCTAAGTATTTTAGTGCTTATAATACATCCACAGGGGCATCCAAATATATCAAAATTGTAAAGATTCACTATCCACCCAATTTTCAAAATTTCCCAAAACTTTGTATTACCCTTAAGGTTAAACATTCTAGGTTATTCTGTAGTTACATGTAGGTGGGGGGTCCTCTCTTTAAGTTATATGTCTTGCAGACGCAATTTTTATCAAATTTACAAATTTGCTTTCAGCCAATCAGCATGTGTGATTCATTGTTACTTGTTATAGATGACCAATTTTGTAACAGGGTCTAGAGGTACATCTAAGATCTATACTGGGTACCAACTTTTTTTCAGAAATGAAGCTGACTCTTCAACCAGCGCATTTTTTAGTTGATAATGCTAACCCCTTTATATCTTTTCTCTGTTTGTGTCCGTCTTTGTCCTAATAAAATACTTGTTTCTTTATATTCCTTTTCTCTGAAATTCAGAACTGATCTACCGTTTGTTACTCATTATCGTCCTGCATGCTTTCCATCATTTTGTCCTTGCTAACTATCTCATCTTCATTACATGTACATGTATCTGCTTCCTCTTCATGAATCTCCTCTCCTTCATCTCATTCTCTGTATTTTTGTGTTACCTTCTCCTTCATCATGCTACACATTCCTGTTTCTTTACGGTACTCTCATCTGTGTTGTTTCTTTCCTTCTGTCTATTTCAGCCTTCCTTTGCATCATTACCTTGTTCCTGTTATTGACTCACATTATATTTCCTTTTCAAAAGTAGTTGGCTAGACACCCACATAAACATTTATGTCCAGCTGTCAAGTCTCATGACTTCATCAGTGAACCAGACTATTTGGCTTGTAGATAACCTTTTGTAAAACCAAGGAGTAATGCTTGGTAAAACCTAGGGTTTGGTTTTTAGACAAAAAGTGAACCGGATTTCTGCACTGTCTTTCTATAGACTGGCGCTGTTTTACAAGGTGAAGAAGAGGACATTGATTGTTGTTTTGAAGAAAGCAGTCCGTGAGGTGATAATCTGACCAGTTTGAGCATTAGAAAGGTAGATGAAGAGAAAAGGAAGAAATTAAAAGAGAAGCCTGAAAAATCTATATCACCAAGATGAAAAACTAGCCCCCCCCCCCCCCCAAAAAAAAGGTCTTCATCTTATTTATTCTAACCAGCATGCATATTTTTTTTTTTTTTTTTTATAAAGGTTTTTGTGAATTTAGAATTTTTTGAATAGCTTGAATTTATTTCTGTTGCATGAATTTCATCCATTCACAATTTAGCAAATCAGCCATGACATTTGATATTCTTTGATAACTGTTACATGTATATATACATGTATGTGTACATCTACCTTGAAAATTATCCCTATACAGTTGTATGCAGGTTTTCCTGTAATTTAGGGGCTGAAATAATGTTCTATGCCCATATCCATGACATGTATTACAAATACTGTATTTTAGGAAGTATAGATTAAACCCTCCCACTTTATTACCTGTTTGCATGTTGTTAAATCACAACCCTACAATAAATGAAGAAATTTGCGAAAATAAAACATTTAAGAAAATAAGAGCTTATAATACAGTAGCCTATGAATGATCTTCTAACACTCATGTAGTTACAGTTCAGCAATGTAGATGAAATTTGAGGAGAAAGTGTTTATATGTGAACAGATCTGGTGAGAATAGATGGCCACAGGAGAAGTAGAGAGTAAATTTACAGAGAGCACTATGGGTGGCTGAGTATGTTTGCATCCTGAGCTATTTCTGGATGTATCACAGTGCCTATAATGTTCAATATATTCAAACATGTGTGTGTGTGTGTTACTGCTATTCATGTGTACATGTATCTTATTCCATCTTTCATTGGACTTTTAAGGTAATGCAAAGTTTGGGAAATTTTGAAAATTGGCTGTAGGTCAGTGGCTTCAATCTAAATAGAGCTGTACAATTTTTTAAAAGACATTAAAAAAAAAGGAAAACCAGATTGTCGATTGCCTGAAAGGCTTCACCGTTTATATTGAATACCAGTGTGTTTCTCCACCTCTCTCCTTCCATCTGAGCTCAAGCTTCCTCTATGTTCCTTTTATTCTCTTTCTCTTCCTCTGTTATCCAAGTATCTATCTATACTCATTTTGACTGTCTCTCTCTGTTTCCTCAATCTGTTATTATGTGGGAGAACAAACTCTTCTGTGAATCTTCACACATTTTGTCTCTCTCTCTTACTATCTATTTTTTAAATTCTGTTTGTCTGTTTCTCCTTCACTCACTCTTTACTGAAGATCACAACTATTTTCAGTGCTTTCAGTCTATATCTCTCTCTTTCTCTGTCACTACTCACCTCCTTTTTGTCTATCTCCTTAAAATGTTCATTCTGTCTATCTCCCTAAAGATCACAACCCATCTCTTATATTTGTCCATACTATCTATCCCCCAATTTCTCCCCCACTAAATTATATTCGATGTCACATCTAGTGATGCCATGTTGTGTCTCACCTGCTTGTAAAGCCTTGCAAAGTCCTCCCTAGATTTCTCTATAAAACCTTTGAACCCTAAGAGGTCTCCACAGGAGGCCCTTAGTGATATTTAATGACCCTGCCAGAGAGTGGAATTTACTTTGCAAGCTGGGCCTCTCCCTCCTGAAATATTTCCACCAAGCATTGCATCAATAGGGGCATTTACACTGTGTTCCAAACACGCCAAAAAATGCCAAACCGGAGCCTGACCGCGATGTTACCAAGGGCAACTACGCTTTACCGGCAGACATGCCAAGCCCGAAACATTCCAAAACGAAGTGTGATCTTTTGGCGTGTTTTGGCGTGTTTTGGCGTGTTTGGCAAGTATGAACGCTCGCAGTTGTAACATCGCGATGTTAGGTTACGTGACTTTAGGAGCGGAGCTAGCTGTCGTCAATTGAAGAAAATGATAGAACGATGTAAACAAAGAATAACATAAGAGAAGGTGATAGAAGGAAGAAACAAAGAATAACATAAGGAAACACAGAAAGAGGAAGTGATAGAATGATAAAAAACAAAGAATAACATAAGAGAAGGTGATAGAAGGAAGAAACAAAGAATAACATAAGGAAACACAGAAAGAGGAAGTGAAAGAATGATAAAAAAAAACAAAGAATAACATAAGAAAGGTGATAGAGGGAAGAAACAAAGAATAACTTAAGAAAACACAGAAAGAGGAAGTGATAGAATGATAAAAAACAAAGAATAACATAAGAGAAGGTGATACAGAAGGATGAAACAAAGAATAACATAAGAAAACACAGAAAGGGGAAGTGATAGAATGATAAAAAACAAAGAATAACATAAGACAAGGTGATACAGAAGGAAGAAACAAAGAATAACATAAGGAAACACAGAAAGAGAAGGTGATAGAAGGAAGAAACAAAGAATAACATAAGGAAACACAGAAAGAGGAAGTGAAAGAATGATAAAAAAAAACAAAGAATAACATAAGAAAGGTGATAGAGGGAAGAAACAAAGAATAACTTAAGAAAACACAGAAAGAGGAAGTGATAGAATGATAAAAAACAAAGAATAACATAAGAGAAGGTGATACAGAAGGATGAAACAAAGAATAACATAAGAAAACACAGAAAGGGGAAGTGATAGAATGATAAAAAACAAAGAATAACATAAGAGAAGGTGATAGAAGGAAGAAACAAAGAATAACATAAGAAAACACAGAAAGGGGAAGTGATAGAATGATAAAAAACAAAGAATAACATAAGAGAAGGTGATATAAGGAATAAATAAAGAATAACATAAGGAAACACAAAAGAGGAAATGATAGAAGGAAGACACAAAGAATAACATAAGGAAACACAGAAATAGATAGTGATAGAAGGAAGAAACAAAGAATAACATAAGGAAAGACAGAAAGAGGAAAGTTTTTGTATCGGAGTGCCGCGCATGCGCATTACCAACTAAAACACGCCAAAACATCACTGAGCTTTTCAGTCGGTGATGTTTCCGCACAAGTGTAAACGGGTGCGCGAAACATCGCGACTTTTCAAAATGAGGTATTTGACAGTATAAATGCGCCTAGTGGCAGGAGGGAGGTAGGAGGGTAGGATGATAGGCATTGCATCAGTGGCAGGAGGGAGGTAGGAGGGTAGGAGGGTAGGATGATAGGCATTGCATCAGTGGCAGGAGGGAGGTAGGAGGGTAGGATGATAGGCATTGCATCAGTGGCAGGAGGGAGGTAGGAGGGTAGGATGATAGGCATTGCATCAGTGGCAGGAGGGAGGTAGGAGGGTAGGATGATAGGCATTGCATCAGTGGCAGGAGGGAGGTAGGAGGGTAGGATGATAGGCATTGCATCAGTGGAAGGAGGGAGGTAGGAGGGTAGGATGATAGGCATTGCATCAGTGGCAGGAGGGAGGTAGGAGGGTAGGATGATAGGCATTGCATCAGTGGCAGGAGGGAGGTAGGAGGGTAGGATGATAGGCATTGCATCAGTGGCAGGAGGGAGGTAGGAGGGTAGGATGATAGGCATTGCATCAGTGGCAGGAGGGAGGTAGGAGGGTAGGATGATAGGCATTGCATCAGTGGCAGGAGGGAGGTAGGAGGGTAGGATGATAGGCATTGCATCAGTGGCAGGAGGGAGGTAGGAGGGTAGGATGATAGGCATTGCATCAGTGGCAGGAGGGAGGTAGGAGGGTAGGATGATAGGCATTGCATCAGTGGCAGGAGGGAGGTAGGAGGGTAGGATGATAGGCATTGCATCAGTGGCAGGAGGGAGGTAGGAGGGTAGGAGGGTAGGATGATAGGCATTACATCAGTGGCAGGAGGGAGGTAGGAGGGTAGGATGATAGGCATTGCATCAGTGGCAGGAGGGAGGTAGGAGGGTAGGATGATAGGCATTGCATCAGTGGCAGGAGGGAGGTAGGAGGGTAGGATGATAGGCATTGCATCAGTGGCAGGAGGGAGGTAGGAGGGTAGGAGGGTAGGATGATAGGCATTGCATCAGAGTCAGGAGGGAGGTAGGAAGGTAGGATGATAGGCATTGCATCAGTGGCAGGAGGGGGGGGGGGGTAAGGTAGGATGATTGGCATTGCATCAGTGGCAGGAGAGAGGTAGGAGGGTAGGATGATAGGCATTGCATCAGTGGCAGGAGGGAGGTAGGAGGGTAGGATGATAGGCATTGCATCAGTGGCAGGAGGGAGGTAGGAGGGTAGGATGATAGGCATTGCATAAGTGGCAGGAGGGAGGTAGGAGGGTAGGATGATAGGCATTGCATCAGTGGCAGGAGGGAGGTAGGAGGGTAGGATGATAGGCATTGCATCAGAGGAGGGAGGTAGGAGGGTAGGATGATAGGCATTGCATCAGTGGCAGGAGGGAGGTAGGAGGGTAGGATGATAGGCATTGCATCAGTGGCAGGAGAGAGGTAGGAGGGTAGGATGATAGGCATCGCATCAGTGGCAGGAGGGAGGTAGGAGGGTAAGATGATAGGCATTGCATCAGTGGCAGGAGGGAGGTAGGAGGGTAGGATGATAGGCATTGCATCAGTGGCAGGAGGAAGGTAGGAGGGTAGGATGATAGGCATTGCATCAGTGGCAGGAGGGAGGTAGGAGGGTAGGATGATAGGCATTGCATCAGTGGCAGGAGGGAGGTAGGAAGGTAGGATGATAGGCATTGCATCAGTGGCAGGAGGGAGGTAGGAGGGTAGGATGATAGGCAATGCATCAGTGGCAGGAGGGAGGTATGAGGGTAGGATGATAGGCATTGCATCAGTGGCAGGAGGGAGGTAGGAGGGTAGGATGATAGGCATTGCATCAGTGGCAGGAGGGAGGTAAGAGGGTAGGATGATAGGCATTGCATCAGTGACAGGAGAGAGGTAGGAGGGTAGGATGATAGGCATTGCATCAGTGGCAGGAGGGAGGTAGGAGGGTAGGATGATAGGCATTGCATCAGTGGCAGGAGGGAGGTAGGAGGGTAGGATGATTGGCATTGCATCAGTGACAGGAGAGAGGTAGGAGGGTAGGATGATAGGTATTGCATCAGTGGCAGGAGGGAGGTAGGAGGGTAGGAGGGTAGGATGATAGGCATTGCATCAGTGGCAGGAGGGAGGTAGGAGGGTAGGATGATAGGCATTGCATCAGTGGCAGGAGGGAGGTAGGAGGGTAGGATGATTGGCATTGCATCAGTGACAGGAGAGAGGTAGGAGGGTAGGATGATAGGTATTGCATCAGTGACAGGAGGGAGGTAGGAGGGTAGGAGGGTAGGATGATAGGCATTGCATCAGTGGCAGGAGGGAGGTAGGAGGGTAGGATGATAGGCATTGCATCAGTGGCAGGAGGGAGGTAGGAGGGTAGGATGATAGGCATTGCATCAGTGGCAGGAGAGAGGTAGGAGGGTAGGATGATTGGCATTGCATCAGTGGCAGGAGGGAGGTAGGAGGGTAGGATGATTGGCATTGCATCAGTGGCAGGAGGGAGGTAAGAGGGTAGGATGATTGGCATTGCATCAGTGGCAGGAGAGAGGTAGGAGGGTAGGATGATTGGCATTGCATCAGTGGCAGGAGGGAGGTGGGAGGGTAGGATGATAGGCATTGCATCAGTGGCAGGAGGGAGGTAGGAGGGTAGGATGATAGGCATTGCATCAGTGGCAGGAGAGAGGTAGGAGGGTAGGATGATAGGCATTGCATCAGTGGAGGGAGGTAGGAGGGTAGGAGGGTAGGATGATAGGCATTGCATCAGTGGCAGGAGGGAGGTAGGAGGGTAGGATGATAGGCATTGCATCAGTGGCAGGAGGGAGGTAGGAGGGTAGGATGATAGGCATTGCATCAGTGACAGGAGGGAGGTAAGAGGGTAGGATGATAGGCATTGCATCAGTGGCAGGAGGGAGGTAGGAGGGTAGGATGATAGGCATTGCATCAGTGGCAGGAGGGAGGTAGGAGGGTATGATGATAGGCATTGCATCAGTGGCAGGAGGGAGGTAGGAGGGTAGGATGATAGGCATTGCATCAGTGACAGGAGGGAGGTAGGAGGGTAGGATGATAGGCATTGCATCAGTGGCAGGAGGGAGGTAGGAGGGTAGGATGATTGGCATTGCATCAGTGACAGGAGAGAGGTAGGAGGGTAGGATGATAGGTATTGCATCAGTGGCAGGAGGGAGGTAGGAGGGTAGGAGGGTAGGATGATAGGCATTGCATCAGTGGCAGGAGGGAGGTAGGAGGGTAGGATGATAGGCATTGCATCAGTGGCAGGAGGGAGGTAGGAGGGTAGGATGATTGGCATTGCATCAGTGACAGGAGAGAGGTAGGAGGGTAGGATGATAGGTATTGCATCAGTGACAGGAGGGAGGTAGGAGGGTAGGAGGGTAGGATGATAGGCATTGCATCAGTGGCAGGAGGGAGGTAGGAGGGTAGGATGATAGGCATTGCATCAGTGGCAGGAGGGAGGTAGGAGGGTAGGATGATAGGCATTGCATCAGTGGCAGGAGAGAGGTAGGAGGGTAGGATGATTGGCATTGCATCAGTGGCAGGAGGGAGGTAGGAGGGTAGGATGATTGGCATTGCATCAGTGGCAGGAGGGAGGTAAGAGGGTAGGATGATTGGCATTGCATCAGTGGCAGGAGAGAGGTAGGAGGGTAGGATGATTGGCATTGCATCAGTGGCAGGAGGGAGGTGGGAGGGTAGGATGATAGGCATTGCATCAGTGGCAGGAGGGAGGTAGGAGGGTAGGATGATAGGCATTGCATCAGTGGCAGGAGAGAGGTAGGAGGGTAGGATGATAGGCATTGCATCAGTGGAGGGAGGTAGGAGGGTAGGAGGGTAGGATGATAGGCATTGCATCAGTGGCAGGAGGGAGGTAGGAGGGTAGGATGATAGGCATTGCATCAGTGGCAGGAGGGAGGTAGGAGGGTAGGATGATAGGCATTGCATCAGTGACAGGAGGGAGGTAAGAGGGTAGGATGATAGGCATTGCATCAGTGGCAGGAGGGAGGTAGGAGGGTAGGATGATAGGCATTGCATCAGTGGCAGGAGGGAGGTAGGAGGGTATGATGATAGGCATTGCATCAGTGGCAGGAGGGAGGTAGGAGGGTAGGATGATAGGCATTGCATCAGTGACAGGAGGGAGGTAAGAGGGTAGGATGATATTATGTATCTTCCTTTCCAAGCTAAGAAATCTTGTGAGACTTGAATGATACAATCATGAGTGTATGATGATAAAAGTGGTCCCACCTAAATGATGTTGGCATCCTTAGGTTTGCTTGGGTTCTTTCAAACAAACACAATGGAAATTGTTGTTACAGGTGAATCGCTCATCCGATCTACATTGTATCTTCACATCACAGGAGTATGGCTTACAAATACTATCATTGAAGTCTTTTCTAAATTTGCTCACCAATTGATCCTAAAAAAGATTGTTAGGGAAGGCTGATATTAGCATGTATAATTGAGGTGGATCCTATAACAATAATATTTAATAAACAAGAGCTACATGTATTTGGAAACGATTTATTGGACATTATTGATATCATTCAGCTTTGTGCAGTCCTTTATTATCATCATTTTCTTTAATGGCTAATGCCCTTCTGGTCCCCAGCCGATGATACCATGCGGCTTGTGAAAACGGTTGCAATGATTTAGCCAAGTACGGAAGAGAAGCAAAATGTCCATTAAGAATATGAACACAACAAAATTTAGCTAATCGCCTTATTAAAAGTTGTGAGTCAGTACAAAATATCTTTCATTTGTCTTTGATTTGTATTTATTGACTTGTGCTTTGCATTCATGCTCTTTACACTCCAAACTAGTTAATACTCTCACTCCATCTTGTCTAAAAACCATATACGGCTTTCTTTTTAATACCTATTCACATTTGTATTCTTAGCCCCTTTTGATCTCTTGGATCTATTTCATTCAAAGACTGTTGATTATGAAACATTAGTATTTCTTCTTTAAAAGATGCCTACAGTCAGCTTCTTGAAAGTTATAGCTCAAACAGTTAGGTGATATACCCCGTGTCTACACACAACATTTCCCGTGATTAGCCATGATTAGTTATACCGTTTCGGGATAGTTATACTGTTTCGTGATAGTTATACGATGAAATTGTGTGTGTGGACGCTTACTAACTATACGTCGTACAGTATAACGAAACGTCGTACAGTATAACGAAACGATGCAAAAACCTGCGTTTCGTTATACGACGTATAACTAATCATGCCTAATCACGGAATGTGTTGTGTGTGGACGTAACTAGTATAACTAGTCGAGCTAGAGCGGTATAACTGGGCGGGGCTTAACGTGACCTCGTGCGAAAGGAGACCTGACCTCTCATTTTCGCTTCCATTCCATGACCGCAGTAGCAAACTGCGCACCTATACGACTTTCGCTGTAGAGTTTCGTGATTACTTTCTTGTGTTTATGGACACCCTGGAATTTATACGATGATTCTTTATACGACATTTCTTGTGTGTGGACACCCTGGAATTTATACGATGATTCTTTATACGACATTTCTTGTGTGTGGACACCCTGGAATTTATACAATGATTCTTTATACAACGTTTCGTTATAGAGTTTCGGGATAAATTCTTTTGTGTGTGGACACGCTGATAGTCTATAACAACTAAGATATTGAGCTGTTTTAGTTGCTTGACAATGATGCTAAAGTATAGGTTCAAGCCCTGACATGACTCGATTGTTCTTTGGCCAGGTATTCCTAAACATTTGTTGTTGTCGACCCTGATGTAGACTGTTAACTGGATCGTAGTCTACTACATACTGATAATGGTTGCTGGAATTAAAGCTGGAGTAGTTCTTTCAAAGGTCTTTGAAACACATATCATAGTTCAATTTGTGCTATACAAGAACCATTACATACAGACACAAGTATATCCGTTATGTAAAGTTTAAACACATTTCCCATTTTCACATTGTATATTTACAGGGCAAGGAAGTCCTCCTGTACTATATTCAAGAGATTCTTGCTGAAGGCGAAACCGATTTCCCAACATGGTCAGAGCTTTATGGAGAAGAGGATGTAGAGAAAGAGGAGAGCAAGGAAACCCACCTCCCCGTCATCAAGGAAAATGAAAACTTGAGCACACCCAAGAGGAATTCCACCTTGGTCAAACAACTATCGGTAAGAGAGATGGGAAGCCTCAATATCATTTGATTTTTTATAATAATATTGGTAGTATCAGTATTTGGGGTTGTTGATGTTCAATTAATTAAACAAGTTGTATTTGTGTTTTTATAAAAGAGAGCAGTGCAGATTAGAGCATGTAAACATTGAATTCGAAGTTAGATAAATAAAATCAGCAATATTTTGGTATTTGTTATTGCATATATCAAAACAATTGTTTGGCCTGTTTTAGATTTTTGTATGATGGTATGACTACTATTTTTACTAAGAAATCAAATGTACGGTATGCTTATAAGTAAGCAACCAACCAGGGGACCGATGGCCTTAGTCATCACGGAGGGACTATAAAGTCACTAGGTAGTGAGGATTCATGCCTTATCAAAGGGGGCTTACAAATCTACTGATTACAAACCCGGTTCCTCTCAGTTACGAGACCATTGCTCAACCACTAAGCAATCTCGTCCTCTTGATTTGATTGGATAACTGAATTTGAACAATCTTTTAGTAGGTCTGTACTGATGGCCAATAAGTTAGATTTTTCTCTCTCAAGGGTGAGAATGGAATTAATTAACTTATAAGAATTTTTTTTTTTTTTCTCCATTTTTTGGACCCTCCAACAGGCCATTTATTGAAAATCAATCTCAAGATAACATATTTGAACACATGTTCCAATGAATATCATATAATATTTTTAGAATAAGATATACATAACGAATATCAACCATAATACTGTATATACAGAACATACATGTAGATTAGGGAAAGAAAAACAAAAAATAAATAAGAATGCAACATCATGACTGAAAATGATGTGGGAAATTCAATATACTCCTATTAAAGGATCAAAATCCTCTCAAAATTTATCCATTTTTTATCGAATTTGTCGGTTTTGTTAGCAAATATACTAACTTGCCTCTCATTTGTGTAACTATTCTTGATATATTGTTTTATTGTCCGAAAGGACGGTACAGACTTTTGTATTCGAGAAAAATATAATTGTTGTTTAGTCCAAATTATTTATATCATCAAGTTAACTTATAAGAATGTTACATGTAATGCTTTTATTGCTTTTAGCAAATGTTTTGTTTTCTCTATGTGACAGAATTGTTGTTTTTGTTAAATACAGGAGGAATCCAACACTTTACATCCTTTCAACAAACAGACGGCTGCTACTCTATGCATCGCCGATTGCTCTATCGTTAGGAACAGACTAGCTTCCAGTACTATGGCTGAACAAGGCGGAGCTGTAGAGGGCGCTACAGCTTCTGCAGCTGAAGGTCAGTATTAAACATGATTATTCATCTGTGCTAGTTAACATTCATTCTGAGAGATTTATTATAGTTCTAATGAATTATGTAAAATATTTCAGTGTAAATTAATTTCATTACTTCAAAAATATCTTTAAAAGTTAATTGCAGTTATAGAATTGGACTATGAATATTATACAGTGCTTCTGGAGTAAAAAGAGTTATTTAAAAACAAAATTGTTATTTGATGTGGTTGATGACATACCATACACTTCCCTTATTTAATTTTCTTTTTTATCATTTAATTGTACAGAGGCATCTAAGGTGGATGAAGATTACATCAAGAAATTCTTGGGTGATCTGACACCCCTACAGGAGAGTAGACTAATTCAGCTCAGGGAATGGCTGAGTGAAACGCATAAAGGAAAGGTACGTATCAATTTATTTTAGGGGAGTTTTAATCACTGAATGGTACTGTCAGAAATTTGTGCTAGATGAAATATTATGTGGGCGATCATTAAAGCTTTTGTAGAATGATACAAATAAAATAGTCTTATTGATTTATATCATCAAGTTAACAAATCTTTACTTATTTAACTTGATGATATGTAGAGGTGTCCAGGTCTAGTGGATATGTCACCGAACTGTGGATCACAGGGTTTGCGGTTCAAGTCCCACCAGGGCACTAATGTCCTTTGGCAAGACATTAATCTACATTTGCCACTCTCCACCCAGGTGAAGTAAATGGGTACCCGGTATGAAGAAATTTCTTGAATGTTTTAGCACCGTATTATTGCAGCTCAGCTACAGCCGGGGTAGTGATATGATACTTTGTATTGAGCGCAGAAGTGTATATTCATATATTGGCTGCGCTATATGTTTATAGTGGCAAAGCTCCTGTCTAATGAACTGTAGCTTGCAACTTGCCTTTTAATAGTATGGTTGATTTTTTTTTTTTGTGGGGGAGGGGGGGGGGGGGGGGATTTATTATCCTTCAGAAAATTGCCTTGAGGACTGAGTTTAAACAGAATTGCATAAAAAGAACTGTGTGTTTATTTTAATTTCCTTCTGACTTTCTATCATGTAAGAGTGTGACAGATAAACAAGTAAACACTGTAAGTAGCGGGAAAAAAATATGAGTGATTTTCATTTTATCTTACCAATATTACACTCTATGATTAACCTTTCCTTCAGTGTATGTTATTATGGATAGATGGGATCATGAAATAGCTCAAATTTTGCACATTTTATTTCAAATTGAAGAAGAAAAAAAAGAATAGAAAAGACATTTTACAACTTTAATATGAGTTGCAAAGAGGTGTTATACCTTTATTGATAGTTTTATTGATAATGGTTTGCATGTGACAATCAAAGTGGGAATATGAATAACAACAGAACTTAGTTCTGAAATTCATCAACTATAGACCAACAACAAATATTCTCACAGATTAATGTGAACTTGGACAAATGATTGTGATATTGGAATATATGAACCAAATACTGTTATGATTTTTGTTTGTATTGACATGTACCAGTATATTTATTGAGTAATCGGTAACATTTAACATACATGTATAAACTGGATGATATCAAATACTTACGATCTAACCCTAACCCTACTACAGATATCAAGCATTAAACATTTTTACTATTTTAACTATTTATTCAATCATATTCAATTGAATGATTCAGTAGTATTATAATGAATATCATCTTATGCTAGCCAGCAGGTTATTCACTGTAAATGATGAAACAAATGGGTTTTGTACTACATGCTCTTTAAAAAATGTATATAAGGATAATATTGCACAATATATAATTTGATATGAGGAATAGAAACATGTTATAATTCTCACTTCTAATGTTTGGTCAAGATCATCATCTCATTCATGATAAAGAAACATTGATTCAAACTTTGTTAGGATGTAGGGTCCTCCCTTTGAAATTCTTTTTCCCTTCATTTTTAAAATCTTCTTGTATTGGTCCTTCCTTTTTCTTGCCTTGATGATATTCAAATCAGCTGAAACAGACTTTCTTTGTCTTGAGCCAGAGAGACTACAAATTTCGCTTACGTAGCTTAGCGAAATGTAGTGGCATAATTCGCATAAAACAGATAAAAATGCATATTTGTTAGATTTCATTATTTTATCACACTGAGGTAGAACCACATCGTTAGGATATGAAGCTGGTCAATGCATCTCAATGAGGTTTAATGTTAACAAAACTTTCATTCAGATATGTTGTAAAAAACTTATAATTAACAAATATCACTAACTATCATGCATTTTGCGTTTTGGACACCCTAGTCTCTTTGTGACACTACATTTGGCTACTAAAGCTACTTTTCTCTTAGCTCATAAACTGTTTAGGAAGGGGTTTATTTGGGATTGTTTACATTACAAGGCATGAGAATATTTTACTTGGAAAGTGATTACAGAAACTGGGAATTATTCAAATTTACATTGAAGGGGAAATAGGAACTTCTCTCAAAGGCATAGCATTGAATGCAACAGAATAATTTCATACTAAGAAATCTGAATAATAACACATATACATACAAAGTTATTGATCACAATGGTGGAGGGGGGGGGGGGTAGGATTGCACAAGGTGATCGTGACATTTCTCCTATGACATGACCTGTATTTTATCTGAGATATAGGGTTCAGACTTGGGTTGCAGTTGGGTTTTAGCTTAGGATATTGACCTACATGTAGTTGTAGTTTGAGGTCTTGGGTTAAAGTTGAACATTTGACTGGTGTTACAATTGACCGTAGAGAAATTACTGTTGTAGTATACTCTATGTTGTCCAATCACACAAAAATATATTTTCCAATCTCCTTTCTATTTGCACATGTATCGCTGTGTGTAGATGCCCAAAGACTCTCACCTGCTGAGGTTCCTTCGAGCGAGAGACTTCAACACAGAGAAGGCACATGAGATGATCACAGCATCGTTAGCATGGAGGAAACAACACAAAGTAGATCAGATCCTCAGTACCTGGGAACCACCTCCTATACTCTTAGATTACTTCCCTGGTGGATGGCACTTCTGTGACAGGGGTAACATTCTCTTTTAAAATCTTTATCCACCTCCAGAATTATAATTTAATTTTTATAGTTAGAATACCACAATACTAGAGATATTTTTTAGAATATCCCCTCTGAATACTAAATACTGTATAAAAAAAAGCCAAGTTTTTATTGATTAAAAAAACAAGAGATCATATACAAGATCTTTCTTTGGTCTGATTGAAATGGTGACCTGACATTTGCCCATGCAACAATTGCTCTGAGCAAACTCTATTGAATGCGCCAAAGCTATAGGATTATGGTTAAGGTTCCAATCAGGTTTAGGTTATGTTTAGAGTTAAGGTGATTGTTTGGTAGATGATATCCTCAGTACTAGGAGCCGCCCACTTTACTCCTGGCAGATGGCACTTGTATGAGAGTTGTAAGCTTCTTTTTTAATCTGTTGCTGGTTTTGTGTATGTTTGATCGCATAGGCTTAAGTACAGGAGAAATGTTAGGTCACAAAACCAGCGATGAATCAAGCTCAAAGTTTACTTATTGATTCACCCTAAAAAAGCTTAAAAGGGAATTGAAAACAAGCAATTCTGTTAAGAGTTAGGGTCCTATCAACCCCAAAAACTGAATATTGAGCCCATAAACATCGGGCACACGAATGAAATGAGGGCCCAGATTGGTGCTTCCTCCTCCAATACAGCCATTTGAGACACCTGGGCCCGTCTTACAAAGAGTTACGATTGATCCAAATCAATCACAAGGCCTCCAATCAATCGCAAGTTTGCAGTCTCCTATCTCTTATACGTACATAGTTGCGATTGATATCAACTCTTTGTAAGACTGGGCCCTGGAAAACATGATTTGTTTTGTCCATGCTTCTAAGAGAATTTTTGAGTAAAAGAGCATCCCCAGAATTGGAGGACCTCTTTATTTCTTTTTCTTTTTCTTTTTGTCCAGAATTTCTTTTTTGGACTTGTGCCACTTAAGTTACACATTTTGTTTTTTATTACACTTGTATCGTTTTGACTTGGTTTCTCTACAGAGGGTAGACCAGTTTTCATCATGAGGCTTGGCCAGTTTGATGTGAAAGGTCTCATCAAAGCTGTAGGGGAAGAGGCAATACTTAGACACGTGAGTTTAGCACATTTTAAAGCAGTGCCACCAGGGTGGTCCACAAACAAAAAAAGTAAAATTTGAAGATGGAAGCAGAATGAAGTGATGTATGCACAGCACAAAGTCCCTTGTGGATGGGTTCCAGGGCTTACTTGAGGGCTCTAAAGTTCTTAGTTGCTTTCTGGTAAAATTTGATCCATATTTTAAAGTATTTTCTAAGACATTTTATGACTAATATTTCATAATAATTTGGGTTGAGAATTAATATCACCCTACTTTTACGATAAATATTAAAATCAGCTGCTGTTTTATACATGTTTAAACCCCTTCTGGACCACCCTGGTGCCATTGAATTTAAACACATGCATGGATCAACATTGGTGGTGCACTATGAAATTTTCTTGTCGAATTATATTGAGATGGGTCATCGTTTTATAACAAATAAAAAGAAACTGTTTCCATTTTAATTTTTCAGGGACTTTGTTAAATATCTTTTATCAGTTGAATATTATGGCCAAGACATCTAAGTATGAAACCATCAGAAATGCATTTTATGAAAATATGCTTCTCCAACAGTTTTAGTGTTGTTTGATCTAGTTTGCTTTTATCTTTTGTATGAAATTCAGATGTATATTTGTATACATATAAACAAATAGTCAGATCAGTGATTTTTTTTTTTAAAGACAGCTTTTTGGCTGTGTTATTTCGAGAAGTCAGCAAGTTGATATATAACTGTTGCAAAAATTCAGTTTCATTTAATGTTACATGATCTATTAAAGCCTTCATGTTAGTAACCAGACCATGCTGTTTGATTTGTTGTACCAGGTGTTATCAATTAATGAAGAAGGTATCAGGAGAACAGAGCAAGCTACGAAGCAGACAGGACGTCCCATAAGGTAAGGTCTTCTTCATCTGCAGCTTTGGAACAGTGAAATATTTGGTAAAACCACAAACTTTTGAAAAAAATCTGGATTGGTCTAGTTTCACGCTGCAAAACTTCTGAATCACAAAATCAAAATTTGTGAATTTAACAAACAATGAATACCACAAAAACATGAGTTAGTTTGTTGATAGCCAGAAGGGCGTTAATTCTGCATTAAAGTATAAGAGTTAACACCCTTGTGGTAACAAAATCTTGGAATGTTTCATTTCACTAAAGCTGTTTTGGTTTTACAGCCCTGTATTTCCCATATTGTCCCTCACACTCCAAACTATCAGAATTTCTGTGAGGAAGACCATTCCATAACAAATATACATGTAAGGCACCACTTGAGAGTGAGTTAACACTTTTATCTGATGTAGATAGGATTGGTGTTATTATCAATATTTATTTGACCAACACTTAATATATGCAGGACAGAGCAGGATAGAGGTATCAATGTACAGTCATCTTTTCTATTTTCCATTATTTTAGATATTTACTTTTGCATAATGAACTATTGGATAATCTTATGTTTTTAGTGGTGTATAACTTTGGATGATTTGCTACTTATTGGTCTGAACAAACATGACAGATATGTCAGATCTGTCATAAATTGTATAGATAGAATTTTTTACGCAGAAGGAATTGTGTATTGTGAACATTTGTATTGCAAAATCATACATTTTTTTTCCACTCGACACTCATTTGGAAAACAAATTCTGGTTTTGGTTACAGCTCATGGACATGTATTGTAGACTGTGAGGGTTTGAGCATGCGCCATCTATGGCGGCCAGGCATCAAGGCCCTCCTGCGTATGATAGAGGTCGTTGAGGCTAATTACCCAGAGGTAATGGGCAAGCTACTCATTGTGAGGGCACCACGTGTCTTCCCAGTCATCTGGACGCTGGTCTCACCCTTCATTGATGAGAACACAAGACAGAAATTCTTGATTTACGGTGGGAAGAACTATATGGAGAGTGGTGGGCTGACCGATCACATAACTCCACAGTATGTGCCTGACTTCATCTGTGGTGATTGCTATGTAAGTCGGGAAAATGAAAATTTTTACTTTTGCTTTTTCTTATCTTATGAAACTTTCTAAGAGCATCAATGTAAAAAGGAGCCCCCAAGAAATAAATTTAAAAGAGCATTAATGTCTTCTAATGCATCACAGTAGCTTAATTCATTTTGACAGAAAAGAACCCTTTTATATTATAAACTTATTTTTCATCATGCCTTTTTCGTAAACCCATACATTTAGGGTTAGTATTGATTTAGAAGAGGATATGTTTGCAAATATCAAGATATAGACTAAAATTCACAAGGGAAGTTTGTCTAAAAACCTACGGTCTCAATCATTATTTAAGCTTGGTGTGAACCATTTTTTAAATGGTCTTAAAGGATTTAAACTATGCTCTAAACCATGATCTTAATCATGCATGTGTTAAAGTTTATAATCTACTAAGATATGAGCATTGATTGGACCTGAGGCTAAACATGGACATTGTATGTGTTCTCTATTAATTGGGGTTTAACCCATGGTATAGATGAACCTCCTTTTTTAATTCTGGCCATAAAGGTTCAGGTTGTTTCATGTCATTTTAAATTTTGAATGGTAGGAAGCACTTAATGTCCATCAATCATCCTGTTTGACATCTGCACAGAATCTCTTTCCCAAAGCTTCACTTTTCTGATCATTGCTTTGACAGTGTGATATACCAGAGGGAGGCATCATCCCTAAGGCATGCTATCGATCCACCGATGATCTGTTCACAATAGGAGAGCCAACACTGTGTGCCGAGACAGTCTACAAGTCTGCTCTCCTGCAGAAAGGCATTCCACATGAGGTATGGAATCAATTACCGTGCTAGTCATATGTGAACATTTTAGTGTACAAACTTGCCTTTAAAGTAAGCCGAGGGGGCAGGGCAGCATTGATATTGGCCATCATAAACAGATCGTTCATATTTGCTTGTAGTTTTAGTCATTGAGTAGCTGTGCTTGTCCCAAGACATATTTGTATTTATCACTACGAAAGGATACCATGACTGCCTATCAAGTTTGTTACACATAAAAAAGCTGTTAATTTGCATTTACTTTCGGATACTGATCTCTACTCTTAGTTTTTGATTGATTGATTGATTGATTTGATTTATTTACCAACAGCAATACACTTCATACATTTCATACAATAATTTACATATACAGGAAGAGAAACTATTGGTTGGTAAAAGGGGCCAGATAATAGCACATGTGCTAGTCGAGCCTAACGCCTTAAACAGCTAAACAAAGTATTTTGGTACAAATCAGTTTAGAGAAAGTAACAAAACAAAAATTAATGAAGTTACTTTTACAATCGATACTTTAAAAAAAAAAAAAACATCAGTACTCAACAATGTCTTACAATATACAAACTAATAATGTAAAATATGAATTATGAATTGTGTACACTTGATATTTCATTCATGACTTGTTCAACAAATGACTTGTAACATAATTCCGAAACCTATTTCTAGACCTTGTCAATCTGACATCAACAGGTAATCTATTCTATTCAGGTCTGTCTATTAGTAGACAGACTTTAGCTTGTTTTAAATTTACAGTTCATTTATATTGAGCTCACATGGTACATATTTCATGGTAGGCTATAATAAATACTGATATAACTGTTTTTTGTTGATGAATGTCCTTAATAAATTAGGGTGTTTTTTTTTGTATATGTAAGAGGGAGCCAGATATCTACAAATGTAGGCAAAGCTTGATTTGCAATCTTAGGCACACATCTGATCTTCTCTCTTGGTCCCAAACCAGGTCCTAGTCCATGTCAAGGATGCCCAGCAGGTCCTGACCTGGGACTTTGACGTCCTACGAGGTGATGTGGTCTTCTCCGTCATGGTCTCCCGTCGGCCATTGACCATCCACAAAGAAGTGACCAACCCCGTATCAACACCGGCTGGAATAGTAGCTAACACGGTGGTCATTGACAAGTCCATGCAGTGTGGCATAGACTACAAGGTGGTGGAGTCTGCTCTGGTCTGTAAGGCTGGAGAAAGCATACAGGTAGGTGTGGATGGAGGGAGGGAGGCAAGTGGGTGTGGCATATACTAGACCTGGGTCATGTCTTATAAAGAGTTGTTTTGATCCAGAATGATTATTAGATCTCCAATCAGTCTCAAAATTACAATCTCCATTCTCTTTAGTAGATAGTTGCGATTCGTATCAAGTTATGATTGATTTGAATCAGTCGCAACTGTTTATAAGACAGAGTTGTGTGTCTTGTTTTTTGCTTAATACGAACAGATTTTCAGAGGGCAAATGACATATGTGATTTAAAAAGCACCCAATGGCATATGTTCTTTGAAGAGCCAATTGTTTTGATATGTCTTCATATTTTATGTATACTTTGTAAATGCTAGTTACCCTCAATATCTTATAAGTTAGCATTGTCTTGCCTTATATTGTGACAACCATTGTATACAGGGTTGATTTCATTGACAAAGAGGTGTTGATACATGAGAGGTGATTGGCTAAAGGTGTCTTGTTCAGGTTAGCACTATGATGTATGAAGGATGTATGTGCATGGCAGATTTAGTCCACTGATTCATAGAGTGCCCAATGACACCCTTCTCTTTCTGTAAAAATTATGACAGTTCTGTAACTAAATGAAGAAGTATTTTTAACATGAAATGAATTTCTATTTTCCTTTGATGGCAGGGTTCTCATGTATGTCAGGTAGCAGGATGGTATGTGTTACAATGGAGGCATTATAACATCTCATCAACCTTACCCACCCCGGCACAGAAGGCTGGCCATCATCATCACAAGTCTAAGATCATGTTCTACTATGAAGTACTAGCATCTGAAGATTTCAGGTATGTCTCTGCTCAGTCATTATCACTTTCTCTCTATGTATGATGGGGGGACCATAAGCTACCCAATTTTTTCTCTAAGGCTAAAAGTCCCCTAATTTAGTGTTTTAGGACAATTTCTTTTTCTTGGGCATAACATTAATTGAAGTTAACTTGTGGAAAAACGTCAACAAATGTCAGTAATGCATAATTTATTATTAGTCATTATTATCTTTTTTCTCTTCTCAGGGTCTTAATGAACCGCATATGTCATTTAAGACCCAAATTTTGACCCCTTATTTATGTGAGGCCTAAAGTTTGATTCCATTTTGATGTGTAAAACCTGCATTTTTTAACCCTAATTCTTATTCTCAGGGGCTCGATGACCAGTTTACAGTCATGCCATAGTGGTTTCTCATCATTGAGCATCAGTACGACGTCGAGTAGAGCCAGCGACCGATCCCACGCCAGCTCTCACACTACCATCTCAAGGTGACTAGACCAGCAGGATGCCCGCTTTTAGTGCCAAGCCAAGCTCCGCCCAACTTGTCTATTTATTATATCAAGCTCTACCCATCCAGTCAAGCTCCGCCCAACTTGTCTAATTATTATATCAAGCTCTGCTCATTCAGAAGTCTGCTGTCCCTGCCTGCTTGCTATCCCCCTCGTCCAGGAAGTGTTTCTGAGGCAGATGACCCAAGTCTTTGACTCTGAACCCAGTGACATTATTCAGACTCACCTGATAGGTTTGTTAATGCTCATAGGATGTAATGATTCGTAGCCATTGAGTTGAAAGAAAAAACAACTACAGTGTCCGTGCTATCCTGATGATAGTTTCATTATAGTTGGTCAATAACCAGTAGATAGTTCAGGCCTTTAGGCAACATTTCTTATCAAATGCACATATTGTGGGTCATGTAGTTGCTACATGTATGTTATACAGCACAGTCACAAACCCAAATCATAAAAGCATGACTGGGACATGTGTATCAAGGTCAATTTACAATCATTGACTGAATCTTTATTATTATTATATTCCTATCTAATATCACCCTTCCTAAAACTCCTTACCCATATATGTACAAGAGTGTGAATATTATGTCTCGTTAAGTACTTAAATGGATCATAAATGTCCACCCAAATTCAAGAAGTACTACCAAGTTGACTGCATCGTAGGATATCCATCAGTCTGAACTCTACTTTACAAAACCCTACCCCTTGTACTTTGTATGGCATTCACAGTCGATTGTTGCTTATCACCTTCGTCCTTTGAGAGACAAAGTAGTGTGATGTTATACCCCAGGTTACTACTACTACTCCTGTATTAACAAGGCTGACATTGATATCACTATGGTACAAAGTACCTAATTTTTTACGATTGCCCACTTTTCTCCACATTTATGATGGATGCTGGGATGCTGGATAGAAAATCAGCATGAGCTGATGGTTCAGTGCTTTTGAATGATTGCTTCAAACATTAAAAATATGAAGATTATGCAAAATACTGTTATGCTTCCCTCTTGTGCAAAACACATTCAACAAGTCAGCAAATCTGATATCGGAAGTGAAACTAGGATATTTTCCAATTTTATTGTTCAGCAATTTTGTCTGATGGATGAACTTTTGATCAAAATCTGTATTTACATTGCATTGCATGCTAGCTTTGATATACACTGAAACAAAGCAAAATGACATTTATTACATAGATATCATATCTGGTTGCAAATATCTGCTTGCAAAAGTTTTGCAAATATTTTACAAGTAAAATGTGATTAAAGTTCCAAATCAATTTGTGACTACCTCATATCCAAAGGAATGGAGCAGCTATTCTTGATCAGGATTGGTCTAAATAGAGGACTGTTCACAGCAAAGTGTGGGCTTTGTGCAGTGAGTGCTTATATACCCAATGCACTGCCAGGGCTGTGTGTGTATCTTTGAACTCGTTTTAGACTTCTTCTTATCACTTGGTTTACTTGAGGTTATTAAGGTCTTGTTGCTAATATTATGCCAAAAAGGGCTTGATCCGTTTCCACTGCAAAATGTTCCAAAGCAGCGCTAGATGTACATGTATAATTGATAACATGAACAGGGTATTTCCTTTTTAACGTTGCACACAATATGTATTTATTTTGATACTGAATGGTTAGTTGATGTGTATCCTCTGTGTATGTGATAATGGTCATTTATAACTGGAATGCATGACTATGACATATGACTGCTCCGTTTAACAATTCTCAGTAAAGCAGTAGAGACTAGGGAATCTGAGACGAATTCACTCCACTTGGGATTCTAAGCTTCAACAGAAGAAGAGCTGACTTTATTCCGTTTCGGAACATGCCTCAATGTTAGGCTACACCTGTATTTAATAGACTCCCCCCCCCCCCCCCCCCCCCCCCCCCCCCCATCACCATGATCACCTCTCATTACTGCATTCTTGTTAAGATCTTAGCATTTAAATTCATTGGTTCAGATATTTTGCTCACATTGACAAATTGACACATCATCTTTTCAGAACCAGTGTGGATTAAACTCTGTGTTGAAGTATATATAAGTTCAGATCCTTTTGGCTCCAAACAGGTGGTATATCAGTTTAGCAGTGATTATACTCTTCATTCATACCTTTGATGGTAAACGTAACAATATTCAGTTTAAGATCCTGAAATTCAAAGTTGACAAATGGCGCTAAGAAAGTTAATAGCGGATGTTTTTTGCATCTTCACATGCAGCAAGGCACAAGTACTAAGCAGCATGTTTTCAATCAATGCTTGTAGTGTCCTGCTGCTCTTGAATGATTGCTTTATTGACAAGTTAGGGTTTGAAAATTGAGAGCGAAGCACAATAAAAAGGGTATCCTGGGGTGATAGAGCATTGTTTTGTAAATTCTATATTTTTATATTGAGTGACATAGAGTTATATTAGACTATTTTTGTCCAATAATAATTGCATATTTGATGTGTTTTTTAATGTTAGATAGTTTTATGGGTTTTATTTGTTTGCTTTGGACCATGTTTTGTATTAATGATCATCATGAGAATGGATTGAATTGATGATGTAGAATTTGTATCAAACCAATTTTCTATACATTGCATTTGTTTAACCCTATTTTAACTGGGCTATTTGAGACCGGGTTTTTACTGGGGGGGGGGGGGGTCAATTAGACCCCCCCCCCCCCTCTAAGATCTTGGTCGTTTCACCGCCGATCGCCGTGAAAATTTGCATGCATGTCAAGTGAAGTGTATAGAATCTTATGGTAATTTCAATTTTTGAAAAAATCAGTCATTTGCATATTTATGGTAATTTATGCAAATAAGGTCATACAATTCACATTTTTACAAATAAATCATATATCATTCATATTTAAGCATTATTTTTCACTACATATATTTGTTAGACCATTTGGAATAATAATACAACGCAAACAATTGGAAGAGCCAGGTTATTACTTATGTTATCTCTTGTTTTGATAATTTCTTATGTATTTCATTGTTTTTTTAAGTTATGTATTTTATTGTTGTTGTTTTATTTCATTTCTAACTACAATTTAACTATTTTGACCCCAAAACAAACACCTAAACTTTAAACGAGACTAAATAACCAATGTTTTTATCTCTTTTAAGGAAAAATGATATTTCCATATGTTTTGTACACAAATCACAAAAATGAGCGATTTCGGGCTGACATGCAAAGACAAAAGATCACGTGACTTAGTAACTATACTTCCGATCTTCAAAAAAATTGTTTTAAAAGATGCGTAAGACTCGAAAGACAAAAATTATGAAAGGAAAACTTTATATATGCCGCGGTTTCAGAGTAGTTGCAAAATTACTACGGGGGGGGGGGGGGTCAAATTGACACCCCCCCCCAGTTAACATAGGGTTAAACTGTAAGAATTGAGCTTAATTAAAAGAGTGGTTAACTGCCCAAACATTCCAAATTAAGATGTCCTCTTCTAGGGATCTTGAAGTGAACATTCTGAATGATTGGGAAACTATTTGACTCTCTGCATTATTTGTATTTCATCGTAAAAATTTCTCATAAAATGATACAGTAAACGTCAACATGAAATTGGCAGAAAAACAAATGTTGATGGGGTAGTGTAGCCAGGGAGGGGGGGGGGGGGGGGGGAGGGGGGGGGGCTAGATCTATTTTATACTAAAATTTTGACCTATGATAAAGATATTGACAGGTAGGGTGTGTAATCTAATATTTTTTGGACCGCTGTTGAGGGAGTGATATTTTCCCAAGGGGTTATAGTTTTAATGAAGCACCCAGCGCTGAGAGAAAATTATCCCTTGCAGACTAAAAATATATTTTACATTCCATCCAGTCAATATTTGTTATATTAGATAGCCTTGATTTGTCATACTAAATTGATGGGAATTGTGATCTCATGCCTTGTTTTCTTTCTCAAGCCACTAGGCTTGCATTGTAAAATGTGTGCGGCTATGACAATGCAAACCATGGGTACACGCTGGTGTGCGCACACTGCGCAGGATAAAGTACATGTATAAGGATAAAATATAAGGATAAGGGATGAAGCAAAAATATACTTGTTTAACCAGGTGGTCAATATAACATCAAAAATTGACCGGGAGTGAAACATGCTAATTAGGATCCTTGCTCGATATCACATGACGAGCTTTGGACCAATCACAACTTTGCTTTTGTAAGAACTATCTAATTTATTCAAATGATTGATTTGACATTGCCTCAATATGGCCATGAATACAGTATACCGTATGCATACACTTGTCAAAGTATTATACTATGGGTAAGTGAATGCAGGTAGGTTTTAAAGGAAAAAAGGTCTCAAACTTTTCTTCAAAAATGTGTAATTTTGATATCACAATTGCAAGTGACATTCCACATTATTTAAGGGTAAGCGTGCAAGAATTTTTATTTTATTTTTTTATTTGTATACATGTAATATACCCACACACAAACATGTACTCTACAACATTTTAAAATGTACTTGTTTATCAGAGCTTGGAGCTCTTTCATGAGAGGCATTTAAGAGGCTTTTGTCTATTCACTGAAGACATCGACATGCTAAATAATTTCCTTTTATTAAATCGTTTATGAATGTTTCTTACAACCTTATTTATATATTCATTCTTGTCATTTGGTAAACTAAAGTTTAGATTGGTCCTAGAAATAATATTTTTGTGAATAAAACTGATTTCTTTTTTTTAATTTTTAGTACCGGTATTAACAATACTATAAGGGTACTTGTATGGCTATCAATATTCTGTTTTTTATTGTTATTATGTTATTTTTATGACGATATGAATAATAGCATGACATTATATTAATGTTGTTTCAATCCTAGGATTTGACTGTAATCTCCATCACATATTCATGCTGTTTTCACTGTATTTAGACATGTAAATTGATGTATTAATGATTGTAAAGGTCATTAATGTGTCATTCACCACCCAGGTGTTAAATGGGTACCGGTAGGAAGGAATTCCTTCAATGCTGTGAGCACCAAAATTGGTAGCCTAGCAGAGCCGGAGTATTATTGGAGCGCCTTGATCACCTTGCGCGGTGGATATGTGCGCTGTTATAATATCCATCATCATCATCATCATTAATGAATAACCCTAATAGCCATAGATACAAGTAATTTCATAGGGGTTTCATACCAGTTTCCCACCCATGTATTCTTGCTTTCCGCATCTTTTCAACTGATTGATTTTTCATGTTAATAAATTAATAAATAGTACATGGGCCTTTAAATCTTTAAAGTAGAAAGGCAGTAGAGTATTACATTGACTACAGGTTTGTACAGACTCTACCGTCCTTCTGCCTGTGTTGTCATGTATAATTTTTAAATTCTACATTGTAATATGATGTCACTTTTGATTTATAGTGCAGGTCACGAAGCACCGTTATATAACAAAAAGTCAATATATAGGACCTATGTTATATGTATAAAACTGTAGATCAGCAATTCTGTGTGTGATTTGACATTGAAAAAATGCGATGAAATTATTTTATGCATATTTAACCTACTATGTGTCTTATGTTGCAACATGCTCGTTTGTGGTATCATTGGTTAAGTAATGCTGACTGTAATATATATACTGTTTTTAGCATGGAGGAATATTTGAGGAGAAAGATTGTCTTTCGTTCATACAAGTTTATAATACCAATTGTTCTCAAAGTTGTGTCATTGCCCAGAATAGCTATTGAAAAGCGGTTTAAACTCCTAGAGGATTTTTTTATGGCAATTTACAATATTTGGATGGCATGAGATAAGCATGCTGGTACAAAAATTGCAAAACAAAGTGGATACTTGAAGGTAATCTTATGTTCTGGTATATAGGATGGAAAACAACATTCTTCAGAAATCAAACCAAACCCTTTTTAATTCATGATCACAAATAAATGGTATCTAACGTAACGTATTGGTAATAAATGTGGAAGAGTAATGGGCGAATGAAAATAAGGAAATGAAGCTAGTACATTGAAACGTTTCGTACAAATGACTGCATGTTTGATCCATTGGCGGGGTTGGGTATCTGAATCAGCAGATAAACCTGGATTGAAGATGAATATCTTCTCATCAAGTCCTTGAATTCAGTGAGCGTGCAGTTGGTCGTTTTTTCTATTCACGCTCTTTTGTTTTGCTCCGACAAGTGTGAAGCAGTGTGAAAGCTAATTTTGTGGAAAAATTTGACTGTAGGCGTTATATGAAAGCAATAATTTATTGTAGCTTTTACTGTAGAGTCAAGATAAAGTACTGTATATTGTATATGAGTTGACATGTTTATAGGTGGTTTTAAAGTTTTTGATAGGCCAACTAAAAACCAATCCGAAAACAGAGCCATGATGATTTCATGATTGTGCAAGATATACAGTGCGTCCCAGAAAAAACGAAACCGAGAAGTATCGATGTTTTATCATAACTTAATCACAACCATAATTAATGAATGATACATATTTGGAAAGCTTAGAGTCTCCTCTTTCAGTTGATGCTACTCACATGATGCATATTTCACGCATGAGTGATTAAAAGCAATTTGAAGGAAGGAAACTGAAAAGACATTTGGCGGGCGGTATCTAAATTTCGAAGAAAAATTCACATTTCTAGAAAGTTGAGTTTCTGCCCTTTCATATGACACCTCAATCAGGAAAAATGAGCGAGGAATGACAAAGTTCTGTTTGTTTAAAGTAGCCCTTACATTTTCATAATTTTAACAAACGAATTCGTTTTCACTGGGTGCCTGCCGTAGCAAAAAGCAGATTTGACAAAAGACTTTAACTCCGTTTCGTTGACAATCAGCCATGCATGAAGACTCTCGTCTACGGCTGATTGTCAACGAAACGGAGTTAAGTCTTTTGTTAATTTTGTTTATTGATAAGGCAGGCAGCCAGTGAAAACGAATTCGTTTAAAAAAATTATGGAAATGCAGTCACTACTTTAAACAAACAGAACTTTGTCAGTACTTGCTCATTTTTCCTGATTGAGGTGTCATATGAAAGGGCAGAAACTCAACTTTCTAGAAATGTGAATTTTTCTTCGAAACTTAGATACCGCCCGCCAGATGTCTTTTTGGTTTCCTTCCTTCAAATTGCTTTTAATCACTCATGCGTGAAACATGCATCATGTGAGTAGCATCAACTGAAAGAGGAGACTCTAAGCTTTCCAAATATGTATCATTCATTAAATATGGTTGTGATTAAGTTATGATAAAACATCGATACTTCTCGGTTTCGTTTTTTCTGGGACGCACTGTATACTTTTTTTAATCACAAATTTCATCCCTGGGCCCCAAACCATACATGTATATTTTGTTGGCTTAACTGCAGAATACCCCACACATTGTATTGTGGTTATGATTAGGGGAAAGGTCCTAACCAATGGTCAGGGTTGGAGTTACGGGTAGGATCAGGGTTAGAGTTGAGGGCCCGGGTTGGGCCTGACTGAGGTTATGCCCTAGGGTCTCCTGTAGTTGCTTCCAATTGACTTTTTTCTAGGCTTAACACTATCACCATTAAATTATGTAGTACATGGTAGAAGAAAATATTTCTGGATTTAACTTGTGGTCTTACATGGGGTTGTAAGATTTGAATTTTAGGGTCTTACTCCCTGTGTTATAGCTGATCTTTATATTTTCTTACATTGATAAATGTATATATGATTTAATCACTGCTAAAAAGGCAATTGTGATATGTATGCCAAAATATATAATATATTGTACTCTACCTTGCACTATTGTACGTGCATGTAGTGTAAGTTTTTGTGATGACAAGAATGAGAAGTTTAAACAGAAACTCCACCCAGCTGACTATAGCATTCTTCTGCAACTTCACACCAACATAGGAACTCGTGAAATGTGAAAGTTATTTATAGTTACAATTCTTTCATGAAGTAATCAATTTTGGTTTTTGACTAAATAAATAAGATAACTTCTCATTTTAGAAGCGAAATTCATCTAAAACAGGCAAGAAAGAAAACAAGCAAACAATTCTATCTGCTTGCTATGACAATGTACTTGCGAATTAAACTTAAATGAGATGGTTCTTTGCATTTATTTTATAACTATATACATGCAGCTACCTGCACTAAGCTGAACATTACCAGTGTTTGGTATTGTAAAGTGTTAAATAGGAATGTAGTGAATGATTATCTATTTATATGTCTGTTACTTTCTTTTGAATTCACTTATGATAATGTAGTATGTTTAGGTGTTCTTGTTTTATTACTGAAACGGGAGGCTGAGCAATAATAAAACACAAATGATATATATATATATATTGTATATCCTGTATGTTTTTGTACACCGTTTGAAGATATATATAAAAGACAATGTACATGTCGGTCCATTATTATGATGTGAACTATACCAATGTGTAAAGCTTTGAAAATACATGTAGAAATGAATAGTGAGAAAATAGTCATTATGACATGAATAAAAAGGTATGACTTACTCAATATCTACATTGTATTTTGTGCCCACAAACCCTATACAGCCAGAAAACATATAACTAGACAATATTCTCTTTTTGATGTCATTTAATTGCAAATTTCTTTTTATCAAAACAATTTTATTCTCAGAAACTAGCTGTTTTGACTTTTCTCATCTATGGTACATTTTATTTTCAAATATACATTAGTGTGGAAGATAAAGGCCTTTTACCAACAATCAAAACAAGGGGGAAGAATAATTGACAGCTTGTATAGTTAGTACATATGCCTATGTTACAAAGAACACAAATCATGCCGGTATCACAGACGAATTACCCTACTTACAAAGAACTATAATGACAAAAAATAGAGACAAGAAATTCTTATAGAACAAAAATGAAAAGTACAAACACAATATATTATGGCAAATAGTGTTACCCCAAAAAAATTAAAATAAATACATAGGAGATGGTGTTTGAGCAAGATTGGTTGAATACATGTATAGATGACACCAACTAAACATACTAACAACAGCGATTCAAAGAATCAGATTGTAATCATACTATATTGTAAGCTCATTAAAGGTAAAGACCAGTATTGGAAACGCCCCAATTTCAAAAAATGAAATGGAAGCTCTCATTACCAATCATGTGAAAGAATATGTTTTGACTAATACATGATGATAAAAAATTTGCCGGGAAACCGCCTAATAATTCATATATTTGGTAAATTTGTTTCTCTCATGGTCTGGTGAGAGATATAGGGTAGTCCCATATACATCTTTCTGTGTATAGTGCTTGTAACTTTACGAAGAATGGGCCAAATTTCTTATCATTTTGATGATTCCAGAACCTTGCAGATGCTAGATGCTAGATGATCAACCTTTTCTGATCGATTCCACAACGTTTCTTTCACAATGCAATCGCATGACCATTACTGGTCTTTACCTTTAACTTCATGAAATTGTCTGGTAAAAATTCTACTTTGCATTATTCACATATTTATATCCAACACATATCTGCAAGTATATTATCCTTATTCTCATTATTAACTTCAGTTTGGATGATTTCATAGGGAATCTGACACAAGAGTCTACAAGTACATCCATCGAAAAATAATTTTGCGATAATTATTAATTCTGAAGAGTAGAGACTAACAAATACTTTGTTAGGATTATGTGCACATCTACACTGTATATCAACAAACAGGTAACACAAAAGAAACATGCTGGAGTTCCTGGTAATCCCTGGGTGGAGGATGCAACCCAGTGGTATGCTCTGTTGCTAGGGTGGAATGCCTTGTTGCAGAGGAGGTAGACTTTGTTGCTGGGGTTGTAGGCCATGTTGCTGTGGTGTCAGCCCCTGTTGTGGGAGTGCATGACCTGGGTGGGGTAGCAACCCTTGAGGTCGTGGTGGCATTCCTTGTTGCTGAATTGGTACTGCCTGCGGTTGAGGTGGCACGCCTTGTTGTTGAGGTGGTACCCCTTGTAATGGTGGTAGAGATGGTTGAAGTGGTTGTGGTGGTCCCTGCATCATCTGCTGTGGGAGGTATGTGGCTCCAGGTTGTAGCTGTATAAGGGGAAGCCCCCTGGTGAGATTAGATGGGGGTGGAGGGGGCACAGGGGGTGGGAGGCCGCCAGCAGAGCAGGTGGGACAAAGCCAATTTCCTATGACAAAAGGAGGAAGAGAAAAGAGGGGAGCAAAACTTGAAATTAAGCCAAACTATAAAACTTCAATTTTTAGCAAAAAAATTGAAATCATTATTAAACTCATTCAATTTTTTTCATTAATCAACCCAAGTCCATTAAAAAAATATTACAAGATCTGGGCAAATTTATGAAAATTGGGGGGAAAAAATGACAATTTTTAACAAAAAGTTCAAAGGGTTAGTTCAGCATCTAAATCTTTGTTCTTAAAATTAGCTGTCTGGCTAAATTCAACCCTACTTCATCAAAAGAGAGTATCTAGTCAAATAACATAAAAATTGGAAAAACATGATGTTTTTTGTGGACAAAACTGCCGTAATGGCCGCCTTGCTAAAGCCAGGGTAATAATCGGGGCAGCGCCAGGAGCGACACAACGTGACGGACATGTGAGCTATAAAGAAGCCACCATTATTATTATTATTAAGAGATTTGGTTAAAGTAGACACACAAAGAATCAAAAGTGTTTTGAATTGATGCAAAACTCATATCATTGCGAAGGGGAAGCCTTACTGATCAAATACAACAACTCTCCTCTTCAAAATATGTTTGGGGCCCGCAGTAATCAACTCTCAAAAATGTTAGTTTTGAGATCCAGATTTTCTGCCTTCAGCGGTCCTTTGTAGAGCATCAATATTTGTGACGTCACACACGGGACACGGCTGGCTAGCTGCAGACTAATACACGCGTGACTCCGGTACTGAGCTGTTTGTCCAGTGTGTGACATTACTATTCAGAGCTCGCTACGCTCGTGTGTTTGGCTTACGTTCGGGGGCGCTTGGGGGTCTAAGAAGGGTCTTGAAAAATTGCATTTTACGCCTTTCCATGATATCTATATGATTTCTCAGCAAATTATTCATGTTTTTCAAGTGAAAATCTTTCCATCCATATGTAATTTGTTCTAATTATCAGTTGTTAGTGATTTTTCTTTGTGTAGCTCCTTTAAGCATTTCTGAAAAAAAGTCGAAATTTACAATAAGCCTATTTTCAAATTAAATTAAATTGACAACGGTTTGGGAAGAGAAAAAAAGACCAGGAAAAATGACAATATTTACCTGTTGGTATATCTGTGAGTCCAACACAGAATGTATGGTAGCCTCTATCACACTTATCACAAAACATCATCTTATCCTGCACACAATAACAAAGAAGAAGAACAAACAAAAATGGATCAATAAAATATATGGTACAAAATGATTGTAAGAAACCTGATAGCTCATAGTTCATGATACAGGCATTCACTTTTCTAAGATAATCAAAATGGATAAATATCAAAATCAATCGAAACAATACTGAGAAAGCTATGAATGTTTGAATTATGAGATCACTAAGTCCATGTGAATCTCAAACTGGCATTTTGGTCAGAGGATTGTGACGTAGTCGCAGATAACTCTCCCATTAATATTAATCAAATGTCATTAATCTCTGTGTTCCTCCTAATTGCCTTTTTCCTTGGAGCACTACTCAAAATATATCATGGATAGCAAATTGTTATAGGTCCTCTAAAAAGAAAAGACCCTCTTGAGTCATAGATTTTTGAGGAAAAAAAAAAAAATTTAAGTAATTTTGTGTGTTGGTACAGATGGGAAAGTTGTACGAAAGTATATCACAGAAGTGATCACTGATTCAGCCGATTTGAAGAGCTCATACTCATAGTGATTATATCTTTTAAAAAACTGTAACTTTGCCATCAAGGATGAATTTTCCTTTAAATTTAATTAAATGGGGGGGGGGGGGCTTGAAAATAAGTTGTTCGGCAAGCTGCCCCGCCTCCCCTCCCTCCCCCCATGCCTTGGGTATGTTCATTGCTCTAAAGCCCATTGCCACACTATACGATCCTATTACGATCCAGTTTCAAAGAAATCACGCTTGCATTATATATGAAGATCTAAACAAATTTCATCTTCTTGGTTTAGGTTCGGCATGATGAAACAGGATTGTTAGTACATTTGAACCTTCTAGTCAGAATAAAAGCCGAATAAAATTTGAAGACAACTGCACTACTAGCCTGTCATCACTAGAATTCTAAGCCGATGTTTATAGCATTTTCTTCTACACAGGAAGCATGTGAGCCCCAGAAATATGCACTTTATGGTTCATATTACTATTCAGAACTTCGATCATTAACATTTTGCATGTTTGAATATCCGCATCAAAAGCTGTTGCAAAACTGTAGAGTGCGTGCGTAGGGCTTGAATGGACAACCTGGAATATGATCTTACCTCATGAGTGGGGTCACCACACTGGGAACAGGTCTTGCATTCCATACACTGCCAGGGATAAGTCTTAATGGTTGCTACCAGCTCATCATTCATCTCCAGGCATGAGGGGTGACCTACGGTGGTTGGAAAACAATATAACATGAGAGGACATCTTCATGTACCAAAGAGGGTAGAGCAAGATTTTATTCATAGTAAATATAGAGGTATTGTGGTCGAGTGGTTTAAAATCTTGACTGGAGATGCAAAAGGAACTGGTGTACGGTGGCAAGACATTAATCTGCATTTGCTACTCTCCACCCAGGTCTTAAATGGGTAATGTTGTGAGCACCAAAATCAGTGGTCATGATTTTGCTGCAGCTCATATCTAAACAAGCCCTTAACACACATGAAGAAAAGAGGAGAACAAGGTACCACAAACAAATATATAATTATAACAAAACAAAATAGGAAGCTTAAGAAGCCTTAAAAGTCGTACATACCACTATTATCACACTGTGAGCAATGAACCAGGTTCTCGGGAACCCCTTTGGTATTGCTGCGTCTATCTTTCAAACATAGGCCACAAATAGCAGTGGGTTTGATCTTAGGCTGTAGGGAGAGAGAGAGAGAGAGAACAACAATCATTAAATGAGTGACACTTTCAAATGGACAGTGCACTAAAATTCAATTCAGTTCAGTTTATTCATACCAATTCCATCAAAAAATGATTTGTATAATACTTGAATACAAGTATCAACACAAGCCAGCAAAACTTTACATGTTAGGAAAAGGAAGACTGAAATGATAAAAGAATAGAGGAAGAAAATCAGATACATACGTTCAGAGAGAGTCATGTATAATCCTATTCACACTTGTTAAGTAAGAGATGCTGAACATTATAACCCCTTGTAGTTTTTGTTTAAAACAATGTATTTTACTAATTTTCATGAAATATGCCCAGATATTCTATCTTGAGAAATTATTTATGTTTTTGTGCATTCATTAATTTCTAACTTTTATTCACACTTGTTCATTCATGAGTAATTAATAAATAATAATAATTAATAAAGAATAATATTCCGCTTATATAGCGCTTAATACAAATGTCTCTAAGCGCTTTACAGATATACTATTACCCCGGTCATTGGAATTATTTATGTATTTACCCTGGACAGTTATAAAAAAAAGAAAAAGAAAAAATTGCTTCTTTTTTGTTAGTATTCACATTCATTCATTGTACATTTTGAATGGACTTATACTATGGCACAGAGAAAGATAAGAATAATTGGTGAACTTAGAGGAGGCAGAATTGATTCATTTTAGACAAACTGTGATCGGTTATACCTGATATGGTCTTGGTGGAGTGGGTACCACAGCTTCCATACTCTGCTGCAGTGCTTCAGGTCCAGGTAATCTCACCATGTCACTGTCCCCACTCCCACCAGACTCAGGCCCAGGCTGGACCATGATGGGCCCTGCCCGAGGCCTCAGGATCGTAGGAGCAGAGGATGGCGACCGAGACGTTGCAGGGGTTGAACTCGCAGGAGGTGGCTGCTGCTGCTGTTGTTGCTGCTGCTGAGGTGGCTGCTGTTGTTGCTGGCGTGGTTGTTGCCGTTGTGGATGCTGCTTCTGTTGCTGGTGCTGGACTGGTTGGTTCAGTAACTGTTGCAGCCGTTGCTCTTGCTGTTGCCGTTGCTGTTGATCATTTTGTGGTTGATTTGTGAAGAGTCTGCTCTTGACCTTATCCTTCTCATCATTCTTGGTAAATTCCTATTGGTACACAATGATCAAAACAAGAGATTAAATGCCTGAATATCTGTGCATATTGTCCCTTTTTTCATTTGTGTTTAATACACAGACTTGGTTAACACCAACACACACCAACAAAATAAAAAAAAATAGAACCAAATATCACAACCCTCAAATTGACAAGACATTGACAAAAATTTAGACAAAAATTGTCCATCCAATTAAAAAATGGCAAATGACAATTGTATGATTTTCATTTCCTAATCCTAACAGTATTTTTTAAATTTAATTACAAGACTTTTCATTGTAATAATGCAGCTGTGTTAAACACATAAAGCGAATTTATTCTGTTATCCTGAATAGGCTGGGTTAGTTTGGTGCATTCTCAGCTGGGGGGAGGAGATTCCTAGCCCTATTAGGGATAAGCATCCCTCATATAATAATGTTGGGTACTTACAGCCATGATATCTAAATCATCGTCTCCTTCTTCCTCCTCAACTTCAGGACCATAGTCCGTCTTTCTCCTGATAGCCATTGGACCATAGATAGCAGTGTTCAATGGCAGATAATTCAGTTCATCAGCCGAGTAACTAAGACAAGAACAATAAGCATAACAGCAAATAACTAATCATATATATGAATGGTATTAATCCAGATTGCTTCTTGGATGGGTAAACATGATTAGAAATGGTTAAGAAATAGTTGATTTTTGACACTTTGAAGAAATATTGGAGTAATTAGATACACAAGATACTAATTTGCTATCAGTTTGACTAGGTTATGAAATGCCCTCATCTCTTCCTGAGACAGCATGATACGTCACTGTAGATATCATATACACTGTATGCACTAGACTCTAGATGGAATGTATGTAGTGATGAAGGTAAGAACTTGCAGATAAAAAAAGCAGGAGGAGATTATGGGAGTTTGTTTGTTCGTTCGTGTCTCCTTAGATCAAGATTAATGTATCTTGATCTTCGGAGTAGTTGCTACAACCGGCCGTGTCAGACACGTTGCCCCGGGTGGCGAGATAGGACTCTTGTAGCGTGCCCCCATTTAAAACAATTATACAATAACAATTAACATTACATTTAATTAAAAGAATGAAACTATTAAAATTACTCTCATGTTACAGGAAAAAATATTATATATATATATAAATATTATGAATCAAATGATTTGGTTGATCTAGTTCGATGGCACAAACACGGCACTACTGGACAGAGATCCTAATAATTACAGAGCTTGGTCTTGTTGCTCTGTTCGCCAGCAGTTTGAGTATATGGAATCCTGTGGCACATTACTCACAAGAGTTCTAACAAGCCAAGCTTACACAGAGCCTATTATGGGAGTACCCTGATTCCACAGGGTTTCATCCTCCCTCCAAACCTTTCCTCATTCATTACTTTGTAGGATACCTTTTTCAAGATTACATTATAAATAGCGTTTAGTTATAATTAAATCATATTGGGAGCTCAATTCTCCATAGTCCATTCTACTGTTTCAGCATCTCTGTCTGTGTAAAACTTGATAATAAAACATCTGTTCAGAGTTACATGTAGAAGGGGATTAACTCTGTTTAAAAGGACATGAGTTAACATCCTTATGGCTCTTGGCAAACATTATAGCGCTTTCATGATCAGACTTACTATCTGCAGTAGTCTTGGTATTGGCCAGGGATGACGGCTACAGGATAGGCACCAATCTTTGTATCCTCTTTACTCAACTTCTTCATCCGTGCTTGAGGCATGTGAAGTTGCTGAAAATAGAAATTAAACTTAATATATGATACCCACTCACACCAGCATTGTGTGATATACAACAATTAAGATACCCTCTCTTGATTCTCAAATCTTTCAAACACTACTGTACAAAACTCATGAGAATGCACTCAAAATCAGCACTTCAGTGACTATTAATGCCACCTGCATATCATTAAAATACAGTCAACCTGGCTTAAGTTGACCTTGACTTTGTTGACGTTTGAGAGATGAGCTTTTTAGTATTTCAGTACATGAAATTCTATTTTTCTTTCTCCCCATCAAGAATGTTTATGGACAAATTATTTTCATGAGTGTGATGGTGATCTTCTGAATGTCTCATCCCAATAAACAGCAAATTGACGACATGGGTATGCCTCATTCCCAACAAACAAGCACGTGCTTGCAAGTATCAAGTTTTTCTTGCTTGATTAACAAGTCAGTGTTCCTTTAAGTTTTTTAAATTTCTACAATTACTATCTTTGAAATATTTTGTGGTAAGTATGGGAGAGAGTGAGAGAGGTTGTTACGAGAGAAAGAGAGGGAGAGAGGCAGGTTCGAGAAGGAGGGAGAGTGAGAGAGGTTGTTTTGAGAGAAAGAGAGGAAGAGAGAAAGGTACAAGAAAGAGAGAGTGGCGAGTATGAGAGAGAGTGAGAGAGGTTGTTACGAGAGAAAGAGAGAGGGAGAGAGAAGAAAGGAAAAGCAAGTGAGAGGTTGTTACGAGAGAAAGAGGGAGAGTGGCAAGTATGAGAGAGAGAGTGAGAGAGGTTGTTACGAGAGAAAGAGAGAGGGAGAGAGAAGAAAGGAAAAGCGAGCACCAGCAAGTCTGGAGAACAGGGGTGTATTGTGTAAACAAAATTGGTGTGTGGCGCATGCTTCGACAGTAGGGGCATTTACACTGTCATCCAAACACGCCAAAAAATGCCAAACCGGAGCCTGGCCGCGATGTTACCAAGGGCAACTACGCATTACCGGCAGAAATGCCAATTCCAAAACATTCCAAATCGAAGTGTGATCTTTTGGCGTGTTTTGGCGTGTTTGGCAAGTATAAACGCTCGCAGTTGTAACATCGCGATGTTAGGTGACGTAACTTCAGGAGCTGAGCTAGATGTCGTCCTTAAAGAAAATGATAGAACGATATATACAAAGAATAACATAAGAGAAGGTGATAGAAGGAAGAAACAAATAATAACATAAGGAATAACATAAGGAAAGACAGAAAGAGAAAGTGATAGAATGATAAAAACAAAGAATAACATAAGGAAACACAGAAAGAGGGAGTGATAGAATGATAAAACACAAAGAATAACATAAGAGAAGGTTATAGAAGGAAGAAACAAATAATAACATAAGGAATAACATAAGGAAAGACAGAAAGAGAAAGTGATAGAATGATAAAAACAAAGAATAACATAAGGAAACACAGAAAGAGGGAGTGATAGAATGATAAAAAACAAAGAATAACATAAGAGAAGGTGAAAGAAGGAAGAAAGAATGAATAACATAAGGAAACACAGAAAGAGGGAGTGATAGAATGATAACAAAAAACGAAGAATAACATAAGAGAAGGTGATAGAAGGAAGAAAGAAAGAATAACATAAGGAAACACAGAAAGAGGGAGTGATAGAATGATTAAAAAAACAAAGAATAACATAAGAGAAGGTGATAGAAGGAAGAAATAAAGAATAACATAAGGAAACACAAAAAGAGGGAGTGATAGAATGATAAAAAACAAAGAATAACATAAGAGAAGGTGATAGAAGGAAGAAACAAAGAATAACATAAGGAAACACAGAAAGAGGGAGTGATAGAATGATAAAAAACAAAGAAAAACATAAGGAAATACAGAAAGAGGAAGTGATAGAATTATAAAAAAACAAAGAATAACATAAGAGAAGGTGATACAAAAGGAAGAAACAAAGAATAACATAATGAAAGACAGAAATAGAAAGTGATAGAATTTTAAACAAAACAAAGAATAACATAAGAGAAGGTGATACAAAAGAAAGAAACAAAGAATAACATAAGGAAAGACAGAAAGAGAAAGTGATAGAATGATTAAAAAAACAAAGAATAACATAAGAGAAGGTGATAAAAGGAATAAATAAAGAATAACATAAGGAAACACAGAAAGAGAAAATGATAGAACGATATATACAAAGAATAACATAAGAGAAGGTGATAGAAGAAAAAACTAAGAATAACAAGGAAAGATAGAAAGAGGAAAGTGTTTGCATCGGAGTGCCGCGCATGCGCATTACCAACTGAAACACGCCAAAAGATCACTGAGCTTTTCAGTCGGTGATGTTTCCGCACAAGTGTAAACGGGTGCGCGAAACATCGCGACTTTTCAAAATGAGGTATTTGACAGTATAAATGCGCCTAGTGATTGATTAAACATTGCGTCTCATTCGACTTTTGCGATGTGAATTCAGTATTTTTTCTACGAAACTGTTCTGGGAATATGATCGACTTGAGCAATTAATTTGACTTTAAAAATCGACTAAATACAGAGGATTAACACAAGTAAGTCTATGAATAAATATTGGGACTTTGTATTATCATCAACTTCGACACACGCGACATCGACTTGTGTGAGGTTGACTGTACTATCAATAGATCTCACCAAAGTTGTAAAAAAATACTTTCAAAATTTAAATCAGAAAGTCTTTACAGACCGTGTACAGACTCACCATGGTTTGTAGGTCAAAGTAGTACTGTCTCTCCTCTCTCTTCTCTCTCATCAAGAGTGCATTGAACTCAGCAGCTTGTTTAGCAGCTTTCTTGATGTATGCTTTGATCTTACTTGCATCCATGGTCGGCTGGTCAGAAATAAAAATAAATTATAAATTATAAATTAAAAGCACCATAACCATACTGAATGGAGAAACACTATCAACCTAAACTTGAAACACACTCTTCAGAAAGATACCATTATACCACTGATAATAACAAAGAAGAAAGAAGAAAAAAGTGAAGCATGTCCACATGAAAAATCTATATATTTTGATGTTTGGCAAAGATTTAAACTGTTTCCAACTTCATGAGCAACTGCAAGAATTTAGTATTCACAACATCTATAGCAAGTTTATTTTCTTGCAAAGGGTGCATTTCTGCCACTACTGCATTATAATAACCGTCTTGTTAACATTTATAGCAGGTGTAAACTTACTCTATAGAAGTAACAATTTTATATGTATTACACATGCTCCAGCAACAATTCTCCAGTAATTTCCAAATAATAACTAAATTTGCAAGTCCATCATTGGATCCAACCCTATATTGTATAGGGTTGGATCCAAGGATAGACTTGCAAATTGATTCCAACTTCATGTGCAACTGCCCTAACCTGAATATTGTATTAATAACAATAAGTTTGTTTTATCAGTAGACAATTTGACACACGTACAACTGCTGCAACCTAGTTTGCTTATGCCGTGTTTGTTTGAAATAATTGAGTTGTTTTTTCTTGAGTTTGAAGAAATGAATAAACATACATTAAATTACATAATAACAATTTTTTTTTTTAAATCCTTCGCAGAGGGCATTTTTTCAATAGTGACACTACACATTAACATGCACTGGCTAACAATGATAGATTTAAATTCATCTGGCAAAGGCTACATATGGGCTTTATTGTTGTATCAAAACTTAAGATTTGGCCACACTTTCAATAAAAAGATCTTACCGCTTCGTATCCTTTGTGCTGGTTGCTGATGTTCTGCCTCTGTTTTTCCTGTATTACTCTGGCATACTCTGTGTACCTATTGGTATAGTCCTTCATCATCAGGTCATACACCTCGTCTCCACGTAGGGCTGTCAGACCTGCACAGAAACGCACATGTTGATGGATCCACAGATTTATAGTTTGAAATTCAATAGCATTAATTTGTATATAAATTACAAAAGCAGTCCCTGTATTAATTGAGCTGTTTTGCACTGATTTGCTTACCCAGAAAATAGTATCGTTACAAACTTGGGAGGAATACCGATCACAAACCTCCTTGTGAATGTAAAATATGAAATTCTCACGCATTTAAATTAAATTGATATTTAAAAAGTCTGAAAACAATGTCATTAAAATACAAACTATTTTTTATCTTTGCAAGGATAAGGACTGATTATAGATTCATTGTTACAGTATCATTTAAACAGCTTCATGATATGTGTCTGTGCTGATAGACAAATGCTTTGGCATCAAGTATTCCACAACCAAGATCATAACTTCAACACTGAAACCAAAGCTACATGTCCCTAAGGATGTTGACTCCACCAACATATTCAAACCAAAAATCTTTTGAGCAATTCTATATGCCTTCTAGAAGGTGCTAGAAAGTGACTAGGATGCCACTTTCCCATCTCTTCCTTGCCCATTTGTTTCAACAACTGTCTCCATGAGTAAGCGTTTAGTGAAGCGTACGCTGTTCATTCTGGAAACGTGACCGAACCAGGTCAGTTGGGCTTTAGCAATGTGGGCGAGGATTAGCTTCAGTGGAAATTTGCAATTGGATATTCTGGCCTGGACTTCTTAATTTCTAATTTTATCCTTCCAAGTGATGTTGAGAATCTTCTGAAAGCAGCTCATCTCAAAGGCTTACAGTTTCTTTGGGTCATTCATTGTGATGGTCCATGCCTCTGAGCCGTACAAGAGTATCGGGTAGAAAAGAGCATTGTCAAGACGTAGTTTGGTGGTTAGTGAAATGGCCTTATCATTCCAGGCCTTCTGCAGCTTCCCTAGAGCAACAAATGCTAGCATCAGTCTGTTTTTAATTGTCATTTGAGGGGGTTAGTGTTTCTCCTAGACCTTTATTTGATTACATGTAAATTACATGAAATCCTAAACCCAATCACAACCTAAGCCTTCAAGGACAATCCTACCTTTGTAATAAGTTAATTTGTATTAAAGCAGAAAAAAATTGGAGAAACAGAATGGCAAAAGTTTTCAATGAAACAGACAAGCAGTAAGCAAGTTATGAATGTTTAAAATATGAGATCACCAATTCAATGAAAATTTCAAATTGGCAATTTTGTCAGTGGATTGAAACAAAATCCTGTGTACCCCACTGTCCTGAAGACAGAAAAGACCCTCCTGAGTCAAGATTTTGAGGAATAAGAATTAAATTTTTACAGTAGTTAGTTGTGTATTGAATCAAATGGGAAAGTTGTCCGGAACAAAATCACTGTTCAGTTCAGCCGATTTGAAGTGCCCATATGTATGATGATTACAACTTTTAAAAGACATGCATTATTTTGTCCGTTTACATTCAAACTTTCACCATTGTACTTCTGTCATTCTTCTACTATCTATTAGATTAGTTTACTATTAAAAATTACATTTCCCTTTCATTCTATATCTCTAATAAAATAATGCCAGGAGCGATTATTATCATAGCAAAGAAGGGATCACCCGACACCCATAGACTACCTACCAAGAGTGACCTGTTCCTCTGTAACCACACCTCTCTCTCTAAGAAACTCTTTCTCCTTGATGTCCATGACCCTTCTCTCCAGATCTGAGATTTATTGGGAGGAATTTAATAAAAACACTTTATAAATACAATAATGTCACAAACAACATCTTTGTTATTTTGGGGGCTTTCAACAAAAAAATAGAATAATAACATTTCACATCATCTGAAAAGCAGTGAACAGATTTGATTGGCCTAGTTGGGACTATGATTTGGTCTGCTGTCATGAATAGCTGTCACAATCTTCTGTTGATATCTGAAGTGGCTATTGTTTGCACGCTAAGAAAAATTAATACCTTGACAAGTTTTCTTTGGAATAGATCTGTGTCATAAGCCAGCACTTTGTTCTTAAAATCACATCTTTCTCCAGGTAACTGTTATTATTATCTACATGTATATAAGGCTTCCAAGCGGTACAATATATCAGTGTATTCAATATCTTTAGCGCATTACCCGGATGACTGACCAATATTGTTTAGCATAGCTCAATCATCCGGGAACTTCAACTATTGATATCAATATCATATCGATATCACACAAAAACAAAGCCATATTTACCGAGGTAAGTCAAATTTGGTTAATGTGCTAGTCAGAATAATATAGATAATAATAATAATATTGTATGGCTTTGTTTTCAAGTGATACAAGAAAATATTGCTCTCGCTAAGACAATATTAGACTCGTCTTTGACTCGTCCAATATTGTCATAGCTCGAGCGATATATTTTTTGGAATAGATCTGTGTCATAAGCCAGCATTTTTGTTCTTAAAATCACACCCTTCTCCAGGTAACTATTATTATTATCTATATAAGCCATAAAATATTATATAAATATCTAGGTATCAAACTCCCAACAACGGATACATAGCAGTATTTAGATTGGTTGTCATGTTGGGGTAGAATACTCTAGCCAAACTTACTTGGGTACTTGCGCTTGAAGGACTTGACTCCAAGGAACTCACTGATCTGCTCCTGGACAAAGTACCACTCTCCAGGATTGTCCTGTGGCCACTGATACTCAAACACATTCTCTGCAGGGAATTGGCCCAAACTAACAAAGCAAGGGAGAAACAGTAACATTGGAAATACCATCATTAAAATGCAGTGTAAGCTGATCTGTCCTTTTGAGTTGATAATACATCACAAATTCAAGAAGCAAAATGGCTCACAAGAATATGATTGATTCCATGCAGTCATATATCTACAGTATGTATCTACATGTAAACTCGTTTGCTTAAAGTACTACTCAAAATAAGTCACCCACCTGACTTTGGTCTCCCATTTGTAAAAGCTTGGAAAGACCAGGTACATGAAACATATGATACAGCCGATATTTCTTTGGAAAAAAATAGTTAAAACCTTCCATGTTGAGCAAGAAGTGAAGTACCACATGCCATTGATAACGGAATATAGCTCTACACATCGGACAGACAAAAAGGATTCAAAAATTATGATGGCAGATGGCATTCCTCTATAGTTTAACATGTTTTGAAGTAAAAAAAGAAAAAAGAAAAAAGAAAAAAGGAAACACTTACTCATCCCCACTCTGAACTGTAGGAGTGCTTGTCCTGGACCTCTTGGGACTGGCCTTTGGGCTTTCACATATCAGCTCTCTGACTCTCTTCACAGGCAGCGGACTTCCCTGAAGACTATCCCTGTAGTCCAGCTCACTGCTCTTGGCTGAAACAAAACTCTCCATGCTGCACTCATCATAGATCTTGGGAACCTTGTCGATGTTGCTGTCATCACGATTATTTTTGGTGCCGAGGTCTGCCATGGAGTCCTGAGTGTTCCCATCTTCCGATTCCAGGATCTGGGTGTCCATGAACTCTGGTTCCTGTTCCTCTTCAGCATCTTTTGAATCCTTTTCTGCGCTCTCCGCAGCGGCCACATCTGCATCACTCATGACCTCAGCAGCATCAATAATTTTATCAGGATCTTGTTTTTCCTGAAGTGGATCATCTTTCTTTGTTTCTTCTTGACTGAATTCTGAGACAAGAGACTTGCTGATTAAGTCAGCTACTACATTGACTGTGCTGCCCTCTAATGGGATTGATTCTTTGCTGCTTTCTACATAACCAGTTTCTTTTTGATGACTATCCAAATTTCCTTTACTGGAAGCCGATTCGTCACTAACTTGACCTCCTTCTTCATTGGTCTTGTCCTTATCTGTCTCATGTGTTTGCAATCCAGCTGGAATTTCTGTGAGAGCTGCACTTTCATGTTTGTCACCTGGTTGATCCTCTGGTGTAACAGTGGTGTCTTGTGATGCAACCTCATTGACTACAGGAGAGCCAGTGCTTCCCACTTGCCCATCTTCACTTGGTTTCTGGTCACCATCTGTTGTGTCCATCTCCTCCTGTTTAAACTCATCTTGGTTGCCTTCAATGTTACCTTGTCTTACAACATCACCTGGAGTCTCCTCATCGTTATCTCTCGGAGCTGTTTCTTCTGATTGTCCTTGGCTTGAGAGATCAGTTTTGTTTTTATATTTAGATGATGAATCTGCACCTTGCATTACTGAATCATCTCCACAGACTTCCTGGTTACCTGGAGCACTTTGCTCATCCCTTCTCTTTTCTGACCCTTTGGCACTTTTCTCTTTTGGAAGGGGCAGTACTTCTTGACCTTTAGAAACCTCTCCTGCAGTACCATCTGACTCTCTTGTAACAATTTCCTGTTGTTGAGCTCCTTGATCCGGAGACTCACTCAAAGTTCCAGGTCCTGTTGACTGTTCGTTAGTCTCCAGTGGAGATCCTTCTTCATGAGGTTCCTCAGTCTTACACTGTTCTTCAGGTGCTGAGTGATCCTGACTGCTGCTTTCTACATCTGGACTCCTCTCACCCGGTGACAGAGCAACATGGGGGAATTCTGGGGTGGAGTCCATCTTCAAATCTGCAAAGGTAACGAAATGTAGAATGTACTAAATAAAAGAAAAACATGTAACTCTTATCAGTTCAACATTGCTGAATGTTTTTAGAATATCCTGTACAAAATATTTCTTGCTTGTATTAGGGTGTCTGAACAATTTTTTAATTTTCCCTTTTGGATTTTTGTTGTTGACAATATGGTTCTTTGTTTTAATTGTACATCCGCATCTGGTCCATTTGCCGAATAAATGCACAAACACGTACACACACGCAATCCGTGTGTACGAAGGCTTGCAACATGGAGAGCATGCTCGGGGTTTGCTTCGCACCTGTGAACGCCATGTGAGCTACAGAGCGTGAAATACATATATACATGTGCAGATTCTATGCGCTGTCACGCCTCCCCATTTTACCAATTAAAAAAGTGGGGGAAGGGTATTTTCAAACTGTAATGGCTTGTGATCCCTCGGGGCTAGCAAAAAACAAGCTTATAGATAATGTCCTTATGACTGAAACTACTTATCGCTCAGGGGGTCATTTCTCAAAAGTAGGAAATCTCAGAGCTAGGATGGAAACGATGTTTAAAGAGCTGTTTTGAGCTTTTGATCAAGATATTTTTAGAGTTCCGAGATGACCCTTTTGGGGGAATATTTAGTAAAACCTGCTCTTTTATATGACACCTCATTTGTTGTGCATCGCATTCAGGATCAAAAAGAAGAAAGGTTTGAATCTCAATTTGGTAAGTAACATTGAGTTTGACCAATTTTGCACCTGACCTAGACTGCATAGGGATGCGTGCAATTTTTATGGGAAGGGTTTTAGTACATTGTACACAAAACCAATTGCGCGATCAGACACCCTATTCCAATTGGTTATGTTTCTTACCTGTTTCGTGTCAATTTTCTTAACTTTATAGGAGTATTTTTCCTAAAAACGACTTTCTCACGGGTTTCACAGCAAACCGCTGCAAGCGGGTGCGCGTGCATGAAGTTAGCACCCATAATCATCATAATGTGAATTACTTACATGAATTTAATGAGGATCTGAGATTACGGTCGCTAACTTGAAAGAGAACAAGAGTAAGATTACCTTCAAAGTTCAATGAATGAAACAAGAAAATATCAATGCAATCTCTCTCTGGAGCTGGCCATCAACCCGTACGCGTGGGACTGTACACAAGTTACAACACAGTGGGGAGCGGAGCGGCGGCTCGGCGCAAAATCATGTCCTGTCCCGCAGAATCGCGGGGAATGAATTATTGATCTCCTGATTTGATTATCATTTTTAAATGTTATGATACAATACATCATAATCTGAATTATATTTACCTTATGAGTTATACCACAGCTAAATGCCCCCGAAAGTGACGCTTTGTCTCACTCAGTTTCTTTTGTTCCCGCAACCAGTGGCTCGTCTCCAATATCCTCTGCGGTAGCTGTAAAAGAACAATTGAAAAAGAAAATATTCGGGGGGGGGGGGGGGGGGGGGGGGGGGATCAAATGCACCTCTGGGGGGGGGGGGGGGGGGGGGGGTCAGTACAAGGATTATACACCAATTACCTTAGCTAGGAGAAAAGGATCAATCTGCTTTCCTCTTCTCATTCTTCGTCTTTTCTTCTCCTTTTTCTTCTTTTTCTTCTTCTTGTTTTTCTTTTTGTTTTTCTTGTTCTTCTCCTTCTTCCTCTTCTTCTTCTTCTCCTTCACATTTCTCCTTCTTCTTCTCATTCTTATATTATCCTTTTAATTTGTCCTTTGGCATACGACACTTGCCTGAATTTGACCACCTTTCTAAATCGTTTCATAATGGCAGATCATATAGATGCTGAAAGACTGGTTAGGTTTTCCTTTAACATGCCTTTACTGTTGCACATAATGGATCGCAAATTACAGTTTAAATAAGCATAGATGTTTGAAATAAGTAGTTTGTATAAGGTGATTGAAGAAAAAATGGAGCCAGTTGAGCATCCATCGAATCCTACCCATTTAGTAATACAAAATTAGTGTTACTGATATATATATTTTCAAGTGTAAACTGTTATAGCTCAATAATTGATATTTTACCGAGAGGGCTGTACGGGAAACTACCAAAATTATCAGAAAAGATCAGGAAAAGAAGACTGCGTTTTGCAGGCCACAGCTGTAGGAAAATCAATGAACCAATATCTCAGCTACTACTCTGGAAACCTAAACACGGGAAGAGGAAACCTGGAAGACCTCAGCTTACCTATACAGACCTACTCAAGAAGGATACGGGACTTGAACTGTCAGAGGTAAAAGCAGCCATGCTGGACAGGAATGTGTGGAAGGCCATCACAGCTCGGGCAGTTGAATCACATACAGATCAAAGAAAATAGCCGATAACTTACATATTGTATTATATCGCCATGCTACGCTTTGCCGCCCCTCCCTCCACCCCCCCCCCTCTCTCTCTCTCTCTCTCTCTCTCTCTCTCTCTCTCTCTCTCTCTCTCTATATATATATATATATATCTCCCCCTCTCTCTCTTTAATTTCTTTCTATCTTTCTTTCTTTCTAACTCGCTCTCCATCCTCACGTTCATGTATTATATAACATGATTAGGGCTTTAACAACGTATGATCAGCATCTCGTAGTGATATTATGTTGATCACAATTGAAGTTCTAATACAACAAAAACATAACAAATCCTGATCATATCTCCAAGGCAACATATAGGCCTACGTTGATTGCAAAATGTTACGTAACTTTTTCAAATTTTAGGAGGACGAGAACCATCATCAACTCCGTTTCCTTCTCGTAACCCATGACAACCTGGCCACTCTGGAGTTGCATGTACATCGCTGATTCCTCCAGATACGAAACGGTATACCGGTAACGTAATTTGCAATCTTCGTGAAGGAGAGAGAATATCTATCTGGAGTTATCTGCCCATTATCTCATCTGCGTAACCAATGGCAACTAATACACCTTGCAATTTGGCGCTCAATTTTGAAGGACATACAGTAGTTGAGACATTCAGTTGATGTATGAAGAGTGGTATATCGTCTGCTGGCATAGAAGGTTCATGGGACAGTATAGTATATGTTTGCAAGGGTTTTTTATGACTATGCAATTCGAAGATATAATGATGGCTCTTTATTTCTCATTCTCGAATTTATTGACGTTTTGTAGTCATTAACAATAAGCAAATGTCTTGTTGTATGACGATGCAGGGGCAGAGCTCTGTTAGGGGTCCCGAACGCTCTCGAGTTTTAGCAGTTCAGAACATTCAAGATAATAATAGCCATCATGAGCAATAGGAACAATTACTCTCTTCTAAGAACAATTTTATATAACAAAGGGTATGGGAACCACTTCTCTTTTTAAGGATGGGGTCCAGGGGCACGCCTTAGGAGCCCCTGTGGATTGCAGGGGCAGAGCTCCCGGATGCTCTATAGAGTTTTAGCAATTAAAAAACTTCAATATATAGCCTTCTTGAGCGATAGAAACGCTAAAAATAATTATCCCCGTGAATTTTGCAAGTGAGTATGACCCTATTGTTTTTTTTTCGTTTGAAATCAATTCTCTCTCACACACTCTTTCTCTCTTCTAAGCACAATTTTGATAGAACAAAGAGTTGTCTTGGATGGGGTCCAGGGGCCCGCATTGAAGCCTCTTCCGGGGATCTAGGGGCGGAGCCCCCGGAAGCTCTTGATATTTTTACAATTTAGAACTTACAAGAGGACCGTCATGAGAGATATAGATATTGTAATTTTCTCCTTGAAATTCACACATCCCCTATTATTTCATTAGAAAGTTTGAATTCTTCTCTCTTAAAGATAATTTCATGAATTAAATTTTTCATACTGTTCTTCTTTCGTCCGAAGTCTTCGTAGGCACATTTTGTGCCAACTCATCGGAATGATATATGTATGCGTAAATTTAAGTTTCATTAGTTTAAGTTAAGTTTAATTTTCATCTGGCGTTTGATATTCTTACCATTTTTAGTATTTTTAAAACTTGTTTCCAAAATGTGAACAATTATTCAGCCATTTGCTGCTAATAATATATTGTTTTATGCCATGAATAAATCAATAAATGAATAAATAAATAATATATTTTTTTTTTATGGGTAATTTCATAAATAAGGGACCTACTTTTTGACATTTTTGGTGTCCTAATTACAAAAGGAACCCACACGTATTTGTGGCTCTGAGTAAAGACTTAAATAGTGGAGTGAGATTGTTAAGTGATTCTAGGTATGCTGATGCAATATTATGCTTGGAAATCAATTTACAATCTCACTCCACTATTTAAAGCCAAAGACCAGTTATGGTCATGCAATTGCATAGTGAAGGAAACGTTGTGAAATCGATCATAAAAGGTTGATCATCTAGCATAGATGTCCTGCAAGGTTCTGGAATCATCAAAATTATAAGAAATTTGGCCAAGTCTTCATAAAGTTAGAAGCACTGTACACACAAAGATGTATATGGGACTACACACACGTGCGCGACACGTGCATTTGTATCTCTCAAGATATACTAATTTACCAAATATATCAATTAGTAGGCGGTTTCCCGTCAAAAATTGTATCGTCATGTAATATTCAAAACATATTCTTTCACATGATTGGTAATAAGAGCTTCCATTTCATTTTTTGAAATTGGGGCGTTTCCAATACTGGTCTTCAGGCGCGGATCCAGGGGGGGGGGGCCGAGCGGGCCTTGGCCCCCCCCCCCCCCCCCGCAAAAAAAAAAAAAAAAAAAAAGAGAGAAGAAAGGAAAAGAAGGGAAAGGGAAAGAGGAGAGAAAGGGAAAGAAAGAAGAGGAAGAGGAAAAGAAAAGGGGGAAGAAGGAGATCGGGGGGGGGGGCGAAAGGGCCTTGCCTCCCAGGCTGTTGACCCCCCCCTCCCCCCCCCCCCGATCAAAAAAATAAGAGAGAAGGAAGGAAAGGGAAAGAAAAAAGGAAAAGAGGAGATACTGGCGTACTGATGGGGGGGGGGAAATCAAATTCAAACGTGGTTTATTTCTAATTCCACAACGGTGGATTACAAATGTTAGAAAAGGATAAAGAAGGAAAACATTGCTGTGGTTTATCATTAGCGATTTCAAATTCTTAACAATGCATACATTACCAATGAATAAAGAGATCGTCAGATTTTACATTTTAAAGCTTATAACCCCCCCCCCCCCCCAACCCCCCCCCCCAAAAAAGCCCACCTATCGCGCACCCCAGAAGTTTAATCTACGCTGGTGGAGGAAAAATTTACCCCCTTTTTTATGTAGAGGTCTGATTTGATTAGTACTCAGTTTTTTTAAAACAATAGTAATATAAAATACAATAAGTATTTTTCTAACAGTGAATCATAAATAAGCAAATATATATAACAATTGTTAATTTTCAAAAACGAAATGATAAATTATCATTTAATTTCATCAAACATTATGAAATTATTTGCGGAAGAAGGACTGTCATTGTAAGCAGATTGCTTGAAATAAGAGAGCCCCAGGTGATGTGGCCTGGTGGATAAGTCACAGGCCTGTGGATGACAAGGTGCGAGGTTCGAGTCCCTGTCACTAATGTCCTTTGGCAAGACATTTATCTATATTTTTCCACACCTGACCCAGGTGAGGATCGGGAACCTGTCAGGAATTCATTCATTAAAATCATAGCGTATTGAGAAGGATAGTTGTGACACGCGTTATTATCCAAGTACAGTCTCTGTGGGAAGGAACTATTTGGTGCTCCATGAGAATTAGCTGACCAATCAGCAGTGGCGGATCCAGGGGGCCGAATTGTATGCCCCCTTCCTTTGCGGCCTCAAAAAAGGGGGTAAGAGAGAACGAGGGAACAAAAAGGAGAAAAGAAAGAGAACAGAAGGTAAAAGATAAGAAGAGTGGAAAGGGAAAGAGCGAGAATTGTGTTTTTGTTTAAAAAAAAATCATGCCACCCCAACGCAAGCTATGCGAAATGCGTACATCACATGCATGAATGTATTAAATTAGCGGATCAGAGGGGGTGGGGGGGGGGAAGGCCCTTTACGCCGCTTAAACAATCGAAAGAGAGAAAGAGAGAAAGAGAGAGAGAGAGAGAGAGAGACGTGGAAGAAAAAGGAGAAAAGAAAGAGAAAAGTAGGTAGCCCAATTGTTTCTTCTATATTTGAATGGAATAAGCTAGATAATTCGTTGAGAACGGCTTCCTCTGTCAATTCATTTAAGAGATTGTTTAAACAAAGTTGTAATTTGTGAATGACTCAGCCGAACATACACTACGTGCATGTTCTGTAATATTAACATAATATTCACATAATTGCGACTTAATCAATATTTTCCTATTAACATTACTGTTTACTAGATTTTTTTTAAAAACTGTTTTGTATAAACGTTATAAACGATGTAAATATGTTCATGTTTATTCAGGACCCCATGGAAGACCACTACTTGTTGGTGAATGGGCTATACCCTGTCAAAAGATTAGAAATAAATAAATAAATACATAAAATAGAACAAGATAGATGGAGAGAGGAAAAGGAGAGAGAGAAAGACAAAGAGAGAAATAGAGAGAGAGAGAGAGATTGTTATGATTGCAAAATTATATCATGCATGTACTATGTGTATATAAATACCGTGTGTATATGCTTATATATACTTATGTGTGGTTTGTGTGTGTGTAAATTCCATTAGTCTAGAGAGCTTGACGACAAATATTTTGATTCGACACCCATCACCGACCCCCCCCCCCCCCCCCCCCCCACGCACCCACATTAATGTTCTAGAACCCCCTCTGGCTGCAGTGTCAATCAGGAAGGATTTGAGAAAGCGAGATGGGAAGTTTGCGGGGAAAAAAATCATAATAACAAGTGGATCTCGGGGCAAAAATTATCACCAGCGAGATCTAGCCATTCGTAGCAAGATATACAATATTAGCTTTCATTTCCATAATCGCCCGCTGGCTAACGGCCTCTCTCTTTGCGGGATACCCGCTCTGCGCACCACCGTCAAAGCGACCCACGTTCTGAATAGGGCGCTCTTTTGACAGTAGGCCTACTCGATGAAAGAAAACAATATGGAGGTCGCCAGAGGTCTATTTTCTCTTTTTTTCTGCCGTTCCTTTTATTTCCTTTGTATTGCATTGAAAAGAGCAGTTGTATTCCCTAGCATATACAAAATGTGCTGTCTTATTCACACAAACTTCTTGCTCACACTGCACGTCACTGGAAAAATGGCTGAACTACTGAGAACTCTGTTGAGCGCTGGGACCCAGATGTTAAATAATTCACACAATGGAAACATAAACCACTGCAATGTTTGGAAAGAAACATTCTGTAAACAGTTTGAAGAAAAACCAATACAAAAACGTGAGAAAAGGAAAGAAACCCGAGGACCTTCTATTGAATGGGGTTACAAACTCACAATGAATATAAACTGGGGAAGAAGAAGAGCGAAAACGGGGATTTTTCGGTTAAAGGGTCGTCGTTGTAATAATTGGGGACATAAAATAGCTTTAAAAAGAAGCGTTTCTAAAGAGAGCATTGACCATACAAGGAGAAAAAGATACAAACAAATTATCTAGGATTTAATGACAAAATCCCTCTCTTACTTGCTTATTGTTTGAGACAGTGATCGAAATGAGAAAGTCGGGCATTCATACAGTAATACACCACTCATGATATCAGGCTACGCCGTGCAAAAGCCGACTGGAAAAGTAATGCGCGTCCGTCGTTCCTGCAAAGGCAAAACGTACTGTATTATTGTATCGTCTGCTAGCGCTTAGCTCCGTGTGCACGATTTTGAAGCCGGTGACGGGTAACTCACTTTATATCCGTGAGAGCGCCAACATGCGCTGCTGATAGACAATAGGGGTAAATGAGAGACGCAATCATATGTGACTTATAAAGCCGAGAAAGAAGAGAAAAGGATGATCCTTGTGAAATGGCTGAGTGGAAATGTGTGCGCTAATCATCTGTGATTCATGAACTTGGTTTCTGCAGCTGCGCTGGTTTTCAACAGTGAGTTCCTCTTGCAATTCGACGGGAGGAGTGCTGGCGTTGCGTATACCTCTGCTGTCGGTGAGTTGCCCGTGTCTTGTATGTTTATCGTTTGCCGAATAAAACTATTACTGTGTTATCACATCCCAGTTTTTCATCACAGGTAAAACCAAACTTAAGGTATAGAGTAAAGAACTCTTCCGGATTTTTTTTTATAGAAAAAATATTGGATAAGAATATTGCTTGGTCAAAATCTTTGCTAATCCTTTGCCATATTGCACGGGGCAAATGCGATAAGCTTCGGGTTCCATGATTTTGAACGCTTCAAATTTATGCTCCTCTTCAAGATTCTCACTTCAGCACACATGTTAGTCATTTCGTTTTGGTTACTAAAATGATATGGTCCTACGTATTGATTCCTGAATCATAATAGTGGCGCATCAATTATTACACCATCATAATACAGTGTTTCCCTAGAGGATGATAGTTAAAGATAAACTTTAGTACTGGTAATGCGATTGCATTGTGAAAGAAAAGGTGTGGAAAGGATCAGAAACAGTTGATCATGTAGCATGTAAGTATTGGTGTGCACTGCAAGGTTCTGGAGTCATCAAAATCATAATAAATTTGACCGAGTCTTGGTAAAGTAACAAGCGCTGTACACAGAAAGCTATATATGGGACAACACACATGGTGTCGGGGCTAGTACTACCTTGATTCCTTGTCTTTTTATGCTCATTACTCAGCCAGCATACATTTTCTTCCAAAATTGTTTGGCACATGTCATTTATTTGTAATCTTGAACATTCAGTGTAAGTTTCGTTTGATTCTGTGAGAATTAATTTCCTTTTTTTTACCAGTACTGGAGTTTATCTTTAACTGACTGTATCGGAGTAGAAAGCACGTACAACAAACTGAGTCATAATCAAGGACATAGTATGTGTGTCATCAATGCGTGACTCTCATTACACTATCACTGACTATAGTATGGGACTATATCATGGCTCGACGGCTATATGGCTCGGGCAATAGTCTAGAATGATATTTCATTGGACGGATGCAGCTGGTAGAATTTCCCTACATTTTCAGGAGGAAAAGAATTTTTTTTTTTTTTTTTTTATCAAAAACACATTTCATTCACTTGCTCGATTAAATTTTTAGGATGAAAATGCGGCATTATTACGAAAATTGTGAGATGATTTAAAGCAATGTAGTTATGGTCAAATTATTAGAATAACATGTTTTTCTTCTATTAGTCTACATCAGCACCCGTTTGTTTCACAAGCACTATCAAAGAAAATAAACGATATATTCTGATAGAATTGAATAACATTCCACCCAATATTAGCTTGTTATTGCCATTTAGAGGTTCCATCGATCCTTTGAGATTTGAGACGTTGTATTGAAGAAAGAGGGAAAGGGAACAAAAACTATGATTTAATAGTTGACTAAGGTGAAAATAGCATATTTTCTTTTAAAAGTAATTGAATGTGATCATTGAATATGTAATCAACAAAACCTGTTTAAAGATATAGCAATTTTCGAGTGAATAATATTGAGTTGAAACCAAAACTTCTGTAGCACATTTTCGAAAGAAAATAGCTTGTACAATATGATAAGCAGATGTTTATTTAAATTGCTGGTTTCATCTTACTACATTTACTGGTACATAATATTGTAATAATCAGTTAGTCAGTCAGTCAGTCAGTAAGTCAGTCATTATGTGATACACAGTATTGTGCACGCGATAGCTACAATACTTTTAGTGAGTAGGTTGGTGTAATAGCACTATATGGGGTAGGACCCTGAACGATTTAAAAATAATGTTTTTGTTTGTTTTACTCTTTCTAATTACATAATGGGAACTAACAAATGCACAAGTAATAGTATGATAGAAGCAAAAAAAAGAGATAGGTTGAGTTACGACCTATATGTCGAGTTCCTATATAGGCTTATAGAATATTTCTCAACTATCAGAACTCAAGATTTAGTGACGTAGTGGGGGTTCAGTCAAGGGCGGGGGAGGGGGAAGGGGGTATTCGAATTTTATGAGGTAGGTGAAATGAAAGGGAGCAGAGGGGTTTGGGGGAAAGGGTTCTCATCTTCTCTTCACGTTCATTCCCCGCTCTATCATCTCTACTCCCTTACTCTTTTCTTCACATCATGCCATTTAATGTTGGAGGGGGCTACTTTGTCGCGCATGCCCCGTATTTACGGCACTCAATATAATCAAATTGGAAGCCTTTAATTACTTTTTGTGACTTTGCTACCATGAATACATTTAAACATGTATTCAAGTGAATATAGGAGATCTGTCACTCCATCTCCATTCACGTCTTGCAGCATCGTGCTGAACGGGTGGTAGGTCTGATTTAGCTTTGATAGGAGCTCTATTTATTATGATCTCAAGTTTTCTGTTTCGTGTATAGGCAATTAAACCCAGCTCATAACGTATAGTACTGTTGAGACCGACATTATGAGCACGCTTGTGTGTTCAGGTTGCATTAATGTTTATCATGATTATTCGGTCCATGATACAATAGGGGTTTAAAATATAAGGCTGAGAGAGAGAGAGAAAGAGAGAGAGAGAGAGAGAGAGATCATAGTATATGTCCGTATACTGTTTTCTTTGGTATTGCCAATATCAAATCAAGGCAAAAACGCCACGAATTTATAAATGTCAAATTTTTAGGTTTTACTTTTATTTTAATCCAATAATCAAATTCTTTCAACTAAACGCCCCAAATAATTCTTTACTTTCGCCTTTTAAGACTAGAATGGTGGAATTAATTCACACTTAAACTTCAAACTATGCATATCATAATGTTTTGTTCCAATTTTGTCCAGTTTATCGTTGCCTGATTAATTTTTTTCTTCTAAGGTCCATAGATTTGATAGATAAACAATTTGCTGGAGACAATAATAACAAGCTTGTAAAAAATAGCGATATTTAAATAACTAAAACGATGTATAAATAATTTTTATTTTTACTTAAGAGGGGGGGGGGGGGAATGATAACAGTACCATGGTTACATTTTATAGAGCTCACTAGGAATAGTTTGAAATCATTGAATATACACTTTCGTCTATACTGAGTTGCAGAAAGAAGATAAAGTGCATTTATGTAATCGAATGAGGGTAGTAGAAGGAGGGTTGTTGTGCAAACCTGTGTACCAATTAACCTCCTTATACTGGCGTACCTCCAAGCATACGTAGAGAATCAGATAAGATCAAATGAAATAACTGTGTTAACCATTCGATTTCATTTGCTCTTAATAATCAGCGAAACTTAGTCTTGGGAAGATGTTGTAAGTGCGGCAGGGTAGAGGGTTGGTGGGGGTAATAAGTAATATTGCTCTTGCTTTCATCTCGACGTATCTCTTGCACTCCGCGTACGCTCCTTTTACAGGCACTATCTTGGGAAGATGTAGAAGTGGGGGAAACTGGGGATGGGGTGAAGGTAAATTATCCACGTACACTGTCTCGGGAAGATGCTGGAGTGTGTTTGTGTGTGTGTGTGTGTGTGTCGGGGGGGGGGGGGGTCTTGCACGTCTTGCACATTGGGCCTCTCGCAGGCACTGATTCATTAACATGCAGGGGGTAATATAAAATTCAATAGCTTCTGTAAGCCCTTCGTAGATAATGTCTCAGGAATATTTTAGGGGGGGGGGAGCTAGGATGAGAATATTGGTAAATTCATTGCTCACATCGAGGTGTATGACCCTATAAAGTGCTACGTGTATGCAACTATACTGTTTCAGGAACATATAGATGGGAGAAGGAAGGGGGTGGCAGTAGAGTATATCATTATATAGGCAATTCGATTGCTCCCATTCTGACTAGACACGGCGTATCTCTTTTCACTTCATATGCAATCGCCCCTAGCACGTATTCATTTTCCGTTTTCTTTCTTGCTGGGTATCATTGGCCCACCTGGGCAGGTTTATCGGCAAGTCGGTTGACATCAGAGTCCTGTGAGGCTTGCGATGTGAGGCAAGCAGACAGCAACCAAGCTCCTAATTCGATTGTCACATTTTCCTCGCGCCAAATTGAATTCCGAAAAGAAAGCTTGCAATCGATCGTCCCACGATAGCTCGTCAGGCTAGCAATGTTAAAAGGGAAATAGTTTTCTGAGTCAGAGGGTTACGATAGCCATTGAGAAAAGTGGGAAAAAGCTTCGACAGTGTTTATGAACTCTCTCAAAATAACGCCAAAAAGGATAACTTTTATAAAAGAATATAAATAATTTCTTATTTTCTCCCTAGTGCCCATTTCCTTGGGGCCCTACTCAATTATATATCATGGATAGTAAATTATTACAGCTCCTTTAAAAAAAAAACATCAAGAGTCATACATTTTTTAATAAATGACAATTGTACGGCACTACATCTTAGTTATATAAGGCTGGCAACTTTCGAAAATTCATAACTTCTCCGATTTTGATCATACTTTCACCAGTCTGCTTCTATGATTTGTCTACTTTCTCTTAGATTTTTTTTGCTCTTAAGGTTGGATTTCCCTGTAACAGAGCAAAGGGGAACACGGGTCCGTTGTTATAGTTGTGCCTTCCCTAAATCTGCCTCTGATCCTATATTATCGTCTTTTTTCAATAGTCCTGATAAATCTCCTCCTCCCAACGCAGCTTCTTGTGACTCCAATCCGACTCCAATCCGACTCCAGTCCGATGATCTATTTCCCATTATTGAAACTACTGCTGAAATTGGTATCTGAATGAGGACAGCGATAGCGAATTCATTGAAAAACGTCCAATGCTTTTCTCATTATACAGTAATCTACATTGCACCTTGACCCCACACCTACGTTTCTATTAGAGATTTGCAGAACCATTTGGTGAAATTTCAATCTTCAAGTCAGAGTTTAAATGAGGGATATGACCTGCATCAAAGTTGATGATATTCACAGTCCATCGATCTAGTCATCACGATAGGCCGTTCTTTTCACCTTTAAATTGTTATGCTGACGATCTGTATTATTTGCTTGTTTTGCAAAAAATGCAAAGACCGCATAACTTTCATATAGGGTATAATATATAATACGTACAATGGAATATAATAAAGGTTTCAAAACCTCACCCTAAACCGTTGCGATGTAGATGTAGATAAATGAGTATATGAAACTGAATTAAATCTTTCAGGATTTTTTTCTCCTTCATATTACATCCTGAGATGCGCGCGTACGTGCCACCACTGGCATGAGTGAGGTTCGTTTTTGCTCTCATGCTTTGTGGACTTCTTCTAGGGTGACTCTTAAGATTCAAATTCGCTCCCTGTTAGTTTGGATACAACTTTGAATCTTTACCTATAATAATATATAGTAGATACTGTGCATGCATAACCAAATGCTTGCGTGAGATTTTCGTCCTACAATGTTCCAGAGTAGAAATGTAAAAGTAACGGAAAGATTATAACACTGGAGCTTACCCACCCCACTCCTCCTGTAGCCTGAAGGTACATGCACAAGGGCTCCTGGAAGGGAAGATGGGGGTGGGGCATACCCACCCCACTCCTCCTGTAGCATGTATGTACATGCACAAGGGCCCCTGGAAGGGAAGATGGGGGTGGGAGCTTACCCACCCCACTCCTCCTGTAGCATGTATGTACATGCACAAGGGCCCCTGGAAGGGAAGATGGGGGTGGGGCATACCCACCCCACTCCTCTTGTAGCATGTATGTACATGCACAAGGGCCCCTGGAAGGGAAGATGGGGGAACGGCATACCCACCCCACTCCTCCTGTAGCATGTATGTACATGCACAAGGGCCCCTGGAAGGGAAGATGGGGGTGGGGCATACCCACCCCACTCCTCCTGTAGCATGTATGTACATGCACAAGGGCCCCTGGAAGGGAAGATGGGGGAACGGCATACCCACCCCACTCCTCCTGTAGCATGTATGTACATGCACAAGGGCCCCTGGAAGGGAAGATGGGGGTGGGGCATACCCACCCCACTCCTCCTGTAGCATATATGTACATGCACAAGGGCCCCTGGAAGGGAAGATGGGGGAACGGCATACCCACCCCACTCCTCCTGTAGCATGTATGTACATGCACAAGGGCCCCTGGAAGGGAAGATGGGGGTGGGGCATACCCACCCCACTCCTCTTGTAGCATGTATGTACATGCACAAGGGCCCCTGGAAGGGAAGATGGGGGTGGGGCATACCCACCCCACTCCTCCTGTAGCATATATGTACATGCACAAGGGCCCCTGGAAGGGAAGATGGGGGAACGGCATACCCACCCCACTCCTCCTGTAGCCTGAAGGTACATGCACAAGGGCTCCTGGAAGGGAAGATGGGGGTGGGGCATACCCACCCCACTCCTCTTGTAGCATGTATGTACATGCACAAGGGCCCCTGGAAGGGAAGATGGGGGTGGGGCATACCCACCCCACTCCTCCTGTAGCATATATGTACATGCACAAGGGCCCCTGGAAGGGAAGATGGGGGAACGGCATACCCACCCCACTCCTCCTGTAGCATATATGTACATGCACAAGGGCCCCTGGAAGGGAAGATGGGGGAACGGCATACCCACCCCACTCCTCCTGTAGCATATATGTACATGCACAAGGGCCCCTGGAAGGGAAGATGGGGGTGGGAGCTTACCCACCCCACTCCTCCTGTAGCATGTATGTACATACACAAGGGCCCCTGGAAGGGAAGATGGGGGTGGGAGCTTACCCACCCCACTCCTCCTGTAGCATGTATGTACATGCACAAGGGCCCCTGGAAGGGAATATGGGGGTGGGGGCATACCCACCCCACTCCTCTTGTAGCATGTATGTACATGCACAAGGGCCCCTGGAAGGGAAGATGGGGGTGGGGCATACCCACCCCACTCCTCCTGTAGCATATATGTACATGCACAAGGGCCCCTGGAAGGGAAGATGGGGGAACGGCATACCCACCCCACTCCTCCTGTAGCATATATGTACATGCACAAGGGCCCCTGGAAGGGAAGATGGGGGAACGGCATACCCACCCCACTCCTCCTGTAGCATGTATGTACATACACAAGGGCCCCTGGAAGGGAAGATGGGGGTGGGAGCTTACCCACTCCACTCCTCCTGTAGCATGTATGTACATGCACAAGGGCCCCTGGAAGGGAAGATGGGGGTGGGAGCTTACCCACCCCACTCCTCTTGTAGCATGTATGTACATGCACAAGGGCCCCTGGAAGGGAAGATGGGGGTGGGGCATACCCACCCCACTCCTCCTGTAGCATATATGTACATGCACAAGGGCCCCTGGAAGGGAAGATGGGGGAACGGCATACCCACCCCACTCCTCCTGTAGCATATATGTACATGCACAAGGGCCCCTGGAAGGGAAGATGGGGGAACGGCATACCCACCCCACTCCTCCTGTAGCATGTATGTACATACACAAGGGCCCCTGGAAGGGAAGATGGGGGTGGGAGCTTACCCACCCCACTCCTCCTGTAGCATGTATGTACATGCACAAGGGCCCCTGGAAGGGAAGATGGGGGTGGGAGCTTACCCACCCCACTCCTCCTGTAGCATGTATGTACATGCACAAGGGCCCCTGGAAGGGAATATGGGGGTGGGGGCATACCCACCCCACTCCTCTTGTAGCATGTATGTACATGCACAAGGGCCCCTGGAAGGGAATATGGGGGTGGGGGCATACCCACCCCACTCCTCCTGTAGCATGTATGTACATGCACAAAGGCCCCTGGAAGGGAATATGGGGGTGGGGGCATACCCACCCCACTCCTCCTGTAGCATGTATGTACATACACATGCAAGGGCCCCTGGAAGGGAAGATGGGGGTGGGGGCATACCCACCCCACTCCTCCTGTAGCCTGTAGGTACATGCACAAGGGTTGCTGGAAGGGAAGATGGGGGTGGGGCATACCCTACGCACAAACTCCCTGTTACTCGTATCACTATAAAAACAGTGTCATGATTCATGCAACGTTATCATGTACATGTATATGCGAACATTATGTCACTGCATGTTAACACACACGGTATCCGTGTTTGAAGAGAATTATAATGTTTGCCCCTCCCGCCGAAACCAAACCTGCTAGAGGGTCGCCTACTTTCACATTCATCCAGACACTCCTTAACAACACGTTGCCTTTACCAGAACCCCTATATCACCATCTATGCGAATGGATGTTTTTTTTCTAAAGTAACCAATGCAAAAATCACGAAAATATTATTTGACTGTAATTAATATAGATTGTCATTTCTGAAACAGTACAACAATTACATTTTGCTTGAAACGAAAATATTTCGAGTGTACAAGATGTTGTAAATAGCAAGTCAAATGATTAACCGAGTGTTGGAAATATAGAAACGTGCTTTCCATTCGTGACAGTTATTATTTTGTCATAGAAATGATCGTAAATTGCAGCTGTTTTCATTCCATTTCTTTGGGTTGCTTCTAAATGTCTTCAATAATTTTTTTTTAAAGTATTCTAATAATTATGACCCTTAATTTTCATTCATGCATGATAGGGTGCGTTATAGTGTCAATTGAGATAAGTACCAACTTTTGTGAGTCTTTTGATTTCGAATTGTAACAAATATTACGCTTGAAATTTTAGCCATTTGACAAGGTATAATACACACAGTTTGAAAGTACACCATAAACTTGCAGTGCACTTTTCTCGCCCCGGGTTACCTGCCCGACAAAAACAGATTTCTTTGACGGCAAAATTTCAAAGAAAATGGAAATAAAAAGTTCTATTTTTAAGTGATTGATAAAATGATTGTACGGTTGTGATTATCAATGAGGCGTTCTATGACGGAAACGTGGAAACGTATCACTGGAATGCATTAATCCGAGCTTAATGGAGTCATTTGAATGGAAACCTGAAAATGATTGTACTCTTATTTTGAAAAAGAGTACTTTGAAAGGAATCAAACGGATTTCTTTGCGGGGTCGACAGGGACTAAGGGTAGTTTCACGCTGACTGATATCAAAAAAGATCTTTAGAAAAGTTGATGGTAGCTTTATTTCATAACATTGAACTTGTATATTTATGGTACGATTGTCAACAAGTTAGTGTTAAACAGGTGTTTTGAGGTGAAACGTGTAATCTCAAGTATTATTCACTATTATGTGATAATACATGTGCAGTTTGTGTTGGAGGCGCAAAGGTCAGTGGATTAGTATTCACAAACTTTGGATAAAGACTATGGGATGACAAGGTTAACAGAGGCTCCATTATTCAGAATATCGTGGTCCACATTTTGGCCCCACCCAAAAATTGGATGTAGGGGTATCTTTTATTGCGTTTGCGTTTCCACCTGGATATCTTTTCCTTACCAAAACGTTTACCAAAATATAATCACAAGAATACCTACACATCTATTCGACAATTAGGTCTGGGTTGGCCTGACATTGGGGGGGGGGGGGGGGCACATAATTTGATTTGGCATGCAAGCTTTACAAACAAAATTAATGACCAGTGCCTCTCAACAAATATGAAATAATGAAAATTAACGGTTTTTGTGAGCGAACTAATACCTGTATAAAAACATTCCTTGCTTTTCATCAATTTATAGAAGTATTATGTTTTCAATTGATACTTTGAAGGCATTAATCCATGCACGACAAACAATTTCTTGCTCGGTGAAGCATGTATGGATGAATATAATCAATATCATATTTGACCGCATAATACTTCTAGTTTTATTGAAAGCAAAGCATTGTAATTACACACTTCATAGTTTGTTCACAACAATCGACTTTGTTCTCGGTTTTTTATTCTGGGACGCACTGTCTATGAACATTCTTCAAAATGACGATGTAAATGTGCAGTTGGAACTTATCATTTTTAACCGTGTCAACTGTTTGAATCTGTTCCCTGTTGGAGAGAATTAACTCAGATATTCCTAATAATCCGACTTCTTCCCTGTTCTTCATAAACAAGGGTGGACTGACTGACTGAATGAATCAATTAATGAATGAATGGATGAATGGGTTAATGAAAGAATAAATTAACAAATGAATGGATGATATATCGTCACAGAAGCTCATCATTCTCCAATTCGAACTCTAAAACAGAATTTGAGGTTATGCTCGTTGTCATCATATAGAATCTTATCCTCAATCGTAATGTCGAGAAAAACACACAGTCTTAAAGACAAATTGAGTGGTTTCTTGAGAAGTTATAGTGAAAAATAGCTTTTACATTCTTGGAGGAATATCAAGAAATAATTAGCACTGAAAAGGGCCTTACATGTATGACGAGAATTTGCTAAAAAACAAATTTGGATCAAATGTTTGTGCCACATGTGTGTGTAGTTTGATGATTTGTATAATTGATATAATTCTAAGACGGACCTCACATGCAGTATAGCTATTTCCCAATAGATTCCAGACAGGTAATTTACACAATGCAATCGTAACACCATAAAATGGCATAAAACTTGCCATTGATGGTAGCTTTGCCATAAATAGTAGCTTCCATTGAAACCTTGATTTTATTGGCTGTTTAGTGATGTTGCTATGGTACAGTTACCATTGATGGCAAAGTTACCATCAAATCTGTATTGAAGTGAGGGGATGCATGGGGGTGTTTTCCTGACCTGGATGGCAATCAGTGTTCATCTAAGTTATAACGCGGCGTCGAATTGGAGGAAAACGAGCCTAACGGATGTTGATTGAGGGAGAGGTCGATGGTAATAATCATAACATAAGACCAAGACGAAGGTAATATACATGATATAGAAGTAAATTAAATGAGAAAGCAGAGCTGGCAAAGCAAAGAAGAGAGAAAGTACGTAGAGAGAGAGAGAGAGAGAGAGAGCGCGAGCGATAGAGAGATAGCGATAGAGAGAGAGAGACAGGGGTGAGAGAGAAGGAGAGAGAGAGAGAGAGGGGGGGGGGGGGTGGGAGGGGGGAAAAGACAGAAAGGAATGAGAGAATGACAAACCTTGAATATACCCGGGAATTGTGAAGAGACGAGGAGAAGAGGAGACGTATATGGGAGGAAAACACATTGTCCATTGTCATGGAATTGTGCAAATGCACCAAAGCAAGACGTTTCATGCATATAGTCCCAATTACTTTGCTTTTATGTTGGTTCGAGCAAGCAATTACACAGAATTCGACCTAAAACATCAATTATCCAGGGAGAAACGACTCTCCTGGACAAAAGAGCTGTCTGGGAACAGACCACTTCGCCTTTTCACTTACCCCAAATTGCAAAATGCAAATGTTTATCGCCCCAAACTACCGTCATAACTACTTTTCAGACAATAATTGATTAAAAGGCCAGCAACAATTCGAGTGCTTGCCTTTCTGGTGGTTGTTTACTTTAAACAAAGTTAAGTATTGAGGAGAGATCTTGTTTGCGCTGCATGAAATAGAAGCGGTGTAGGCAATGGATGTGCGAATTTTGTACTAAGGGGTCCGAATTTGTTGGGTTAAGTTAGGATTTACCAATTTGAAGGTACATTTTTGTCAGCAGGTTAACATTCGAATTTCCACCTTCCTTTCAGTTGTGAAGTACATGTAGGCATCATAAATGTCCATTAGTGGCTTCTGAAGATTTTTTTTTTTTGCATACGGTGATTCGGTGTTCAGTAGAAATTCTTAGATTATATTTTTTTCTCTCTCAATGTGTATTATACAACTCACTCCTAGATCTATAATAATATGATTCGTCAAACGCTGTCACGTGTGATTAATTTATTAAGACTGGCTATCCCACGTTTTTTTTCATGAAAAAACGTGCGATAATGTTTTTCAATTGTTATACCTGAGCCCTTAATACCGGACACCCTGTAAAATGGCCGTACCTCGAGAGTCTACGCTGGGGGGGGGGGGGGGGGGGGGGGGAGGGTGTGAGGGGATGTCGTGAGCACTAAAAAAAAGAAGAAACAAAAATCATGTTGGGGACAAATATTGCCTAATCTTTTCACAGTGTATCATCAAAGTGTCGATTTCCTGATCCTAATGGTCATAATTATGAAAATATGTAAGTGTTTTATTGTTTCATAATATTTTTTTTCTCGAATGCACCACATCGTAGTGCTGATAATTGAAGTGATGTTTCATTATGCGTCCTGAATGAAAATTCTAACAAAATGGCAGCGCTGTATTAGGTAAATTACATTTACAAAATACGAATTGTGCAATATGGGATAGTTCACTCTTGCAGCGGATCTGTGGCCGATCTGTTAGAGAAGGATTAGTAAATTAGAATTAGTCGCTGTGGGGGAAAGGGCTCATATTAATAGTAATTACTGGTTTTCGAGGCATGTATTAAGTGCAAAATATATAAATTATGAATTAGAAGTGTAAGCGAGGGAAGGATGAGAGAGAGAGAGAGAGAGAGAGAGAGAGAGGCAAAAAGGGGGTATGAAGGATGAAACTAGGTAGGAATGGAAAAAGATGGAGAGAGAAATATACTGACAGAGAGAGGGAGAGAAAGAGGGAGAGAGAGGGGGAACAAGAGAGAGAGAGAGAGAGAGAGAGAGAGATGAATTATGGAGATGCTGCATGAAAGTTGCTTACGGCGCGCTGCAATTGATAAGCACTTCAACTCATAATTTATGTTTTGAACAAGTTTGAGTGAATAAAGAAGTGTGCTCTATTTACCACCTTATGTCACACGACACACGTAATGTATTCAACTTAACAATCAAACCATTTAATATAATAGAGCAATCTGCTTGAGGCGCAGGAAAAAATAGAAATCTTACAATTATCATTTCATCCGGCGTGATGACGAAAATACATCAAGGGAATCGTACAAAGATATTTTCTAGCACTGCTGAATGCGATTAACCGATTTAGCACCTCAAAATGTGCTTTGTCGTCGTCTGATATTAATATGCTCTTTTAAAGCGCGAAACAGTGAACAGACAGACAGAGTCTAATGTTTTGAACACATGCCGTCTTTTCCTGTTTAATCAGTGGTTATTTTTGTTCGTTTTTGCAGATTTTGTCGCGCGGCCGTTTTCTAAAATCGACTTTAATTGCGGAAAATGATCTAGCCAGATTGTTACTGAGCATTTCATCCCAGCGAGCATTCCTCCTCGCTCGCCGATGCATGCTGGGTAGAGCTAGATGACGAAAATGATATGACGACGATGTTGTATTAGTATGTTGATAGCGCTGTGTTACAGAGCGTGCGTTCTTTATGTTGTTTATAGAGTGTCATACTTCAGAAGGATGCCTTAGCTTTGGATGGCATGAGTGACATCGCACCTGTAACGTAAGTCTTGTTTGTCTCACGTTTACCGTGTTTGTGTTGGAAAAGTTGTTTAGAGATCATTGCCCTGTGTGTAGACAAATGCTGGCAGCGCGAACAGCTGCTATAATGATGAATAAATATTAGAAGTTTAAGCGAGAGATGGGTTTGTTGAAGCGTTCTATCACTGTCTAGGGCAGATTGCTTACCTCAACTATATAGTTTGATAAACCTTTGTCTATTTTCTAAGGGTTGCTACCCGTATTGAGGTTCTCACCACGATTGGCGTGAGCCGCGATGAGCATAAAATCGTCAAGCAGATGCCATTTTCCTGATCGGTGATTGACTGTGATTGACCGATTTAACATCACTGTGACTACCATCACCGCCACCACGGCACCAGAAACATCACTGTCGATCAGCGCCGTATTTATCATCAGCGTACCCAATCATCATCGCTCAGTCGGTAGAGCAGTGGTCTCGTCATCCGGTGACCCGGGTTCGAAACCAAGGCGATGCGCTAGTGCCCTTTGGTAAGGCATTAATCCTCATTACCAGGTCCCTCGGAGAGGACCTAAAGCCGTCGGCCGTCTGGTTGCTTACATACAGGCATTATGCTTTCTTAGCAGTCAGGTAAAATAACCACCACCACCATTACTAGCATTGTCTACATATTCACCCCATCGGCGCCAGGCAGGCAGGCAATACAGCCATCATAACCATGGACGTCGCTATCATCACATTCCAACATCAAACATGATCAAGTTAACATCACATCCAACACTTTCACTACCACCTCCACCATCGTTACTATTATCATCAACATTACCATCACCAATACCATCACCACCACCACCACCACCACCACGACTAAAACTCTTGACCACTTGACCAGGCACGTAGCCAGAGTTTGATGTTTTTTTTTTTTTTTTTTTTTTTTTTTGGGGGGGGGGGGGGTGGGCACATTTGGATTAATTTGGATTATTCATTGTGGATTACGTCCCCTCGAAAAAAGGGGTCTAAAAAAATGCAACCGATCCTGGAATTTAGGGGGGGCACGTGCCCCCCCCCCCCCCCCGCCTGCACTTGACCACAAACGGGACCGCCATCACTCTCACAATAACCGTCATGACCATCAGCTTCGCAACCACCAATCACCATCACCATGAACACCATTACCAATCCCTCACCACTTTCAGTCTCACACCTCGTGGAGGTGTCGTGGTCTACGTTACCGAACTATGGATCACATGGTTCGCGGTTCGAGTCCGAGTTCGAGTCCTGCGGCACTAAAGTCCTTTGGCAAGGCAATAATCTTAATTGTCTACACTCAACCCAGGTGAGATATGGGTACCTGGCGGGAATTAATTCCTCGAAATGCTAGAGCGCTGTATTAATGGCAGCCATGTAATGTGAAGAGCCAGGAGTGTCGTATGGCAGACATGAGTGCTATGTAAGAAAATACTATTATTGTTATTTGTCATAATAATAATATAAACACTAGTGATAATAATAATTAATTTATATTGTTTACGTCGAGCGTTATTTCCGAAACTTTCTCTCTGTTCAAGACAACCCTACAATATGTTCGTACTTCTGCTGCATTGTATGATATTTTGTTTTTTCTTCTTCTTTTTTTCTTCCTCATTTTGTCTTTGTTTTTGTATTTTGTTTGTGTTTATATTTATTTTTTCCTTGTTTTTGTTATTATTAGAGTGAAAAGTGGGATGCCAAACGTTCTCTCCCAAATACTTGCGTGGAACATGCTCACACTAAATACAAAACGATTCTGATTCTCCCCTCCACATGATCTACTCTTCTGCTATCCCAGATGGACTCACATCGTCCCACATTTACGATATGAAGAGAGATTAATCTTTGAATGAAGGTGATTAATAGAAAACCGGCAGTGAATACAAAATCACGTTTTCATGAGAGTCAGAGGCAAAATTCCACGCCTACAGCAGATGAATGTCGCCATAGGTGTACGCATGGATGCGGCGCTAATGGGCAGTCCCAACTAGTTGGTCCGCAATTAATATAAAGTCATTTTTCTAAAGCGATTTGGAGCTACCAAGCCCCCCCCCCCCCCCCCCCCCTCCAGGGTACGCGTGCCCCACGCAATCTTTCATTCTCTTTTCTGAATCATCATTATCACTCCTGTTCTTTAACCTCCAAGCGAAACACCTCGGGGGTTCCGACTTGCCATGCTTACAGTTTACTTTGTTCTTTTGTTTAAAGGTCCCAGCCAGCCCGAAAAGTGCTAATAGCAGATCTAGATAAGAGGTTCATTAGGGCTAGGGTTAGGGAGAAAGGAAAAGGGAAATGGCATGGAGACAAAGAGGGAATGATGTGATTTATAATTTTTCATACAGCCTTTTTAAATGAATTCTAGAAAACGAGAGCAAGAGAATGCAAGAAAATAATCAAACAACGGCAGTATTGAAATAAACTATACATGGATGACTATATGAGAAGCAAGATATTGAGTTAGGGAGAGAGATTGGGTAAGGAGGCAGTGAAAAGAAGTAAATGTGATGGATAGGATGTGAAAGAGGGAGAGAGAGAGAGAGAGAGAGAGAGGGAGAGAGAGAGAGAGAGAGAGATGAGGGAAAAACAGGAAGGGGGAGGGAGATTGCGGGGGAAAAGGGGTGAGTAAAACTAAAAGCAGGGATGTGAGACAGAAAATCGAACACGTAGAAAGACAAGAGAGGTTTGCAAACAAATACGAATCAGCTAGAGAAAGGGAGAATGAGAAACAGAGACTGGATATCAGAGCGAAATAAATGAATCTTTTGCTGGAGGACAAATGAACGGCCTTTATTAGGCCATGCGTTATCTTTTATCGTTATCTAAATTAACGATTTTATGATTTCAATCAGACGCCGAACTATAGGGGAAAGGGGAAAGTAATTATAGCCAAAGAAAATCAATTTTTGTTTCTCCCTATGATTCTTACTTGTGACACTGTGCATAATTTTCGTTTAAACTTCCATCTACAAAATTAATGCAACTCCACACTGAGTAGGCCTATATAAGGTCGTTCTTCTTTTCTGCAGCACCATTTCGCTTCTTATCATGATTATAAAATACATATGATTTTAGATACTATGATAATGTTTGAACAGTGGATGGTGCAAAATATCATGACATTAATTACATGACCAAGTAATGTTATGATGAATTAAAATAATAATCGCTTTACTTACAGACTAGTCTCTTGAATTGATCACGTCATTAACTACTGTAAAAGTGAATTTTCATTGACTGATGATCATAACACTAAATAATGAAAATTTCTAATTGACTAACACAGCAAAATCTAACGAAAATACGATCATTGTGACCGGGGTTTACGATCATTGTGACCGGGGTTTATACACCCCCTTTCTCTTAGCCTTTAATTTCGTTTACCGGTGGATCTAGGGGCATCGGGGAGCTAGGTCCCCCTCTCAAAGTTAGCTCCAAATGAGTAGCAAAGGCCTTTTAAAGGCTTGTCAAAATGTTATTGGCTTGTATTACTACTACCCATTATGCAAATAGTCAATGGAAGAATTTGCTAGGGCTAGGGAGAAAAACATTTATGCAAATGCTATACCCCCCCCCCCCCCCCCCATCAGCTAATTGATCCTGGATCTACCATTGGTTATAGAGGCCAATGACTTATTTTTAAGCCCATCGCATTCCTTCTTTTGTTCACGTTGCCCTCTTCTATTTTCACTTTTATGGCCTCAAATTATAATCTCATGGCTCTTAATATCATAAGAAGCGACTTTGTATGGTTTCTTACTTTTTGTTATCGTCGTACTGACTCATTTTTGCTATTATCTTTATATGGATTCCCTATATGGAATCATATCTTTTCAACTGTGTACGATTTTTAAAGAGCCTGAAATTAAATTGAATTATTTTTAGCTGATTTTTACTTTTTACATATTTGCTTTGAAAACAACAGACCGCGAGGATTGATAGTCACTCTAATACTATTTAATTTGACCACTTTGAACAGATAACAATAGAATAGAGCAGAAGTGCATGATTACTATGGTGGACGTTGATTAAGCCATGGACGGGATAATAATAAAGTTCTGATCTATAATATGCAGAGTATTCATCTCTCATTTCTTTCTTGGCAATATGAAATCTCATAAAGCTTATATCATGAGAGCTGACTCATTCGCATTCAAACCTCACGCTCTGCTTGGCAGAAGGCTGATTAAAAAGATTGATAATTTGGATTATTCATTGTGGATTACGTCCCTGAAAAAGCAGACGTTCTGATTGGGACAGCCAGGTCATTGCTACACAAAAAGAGACAGAAAATGACTGTATTTTCAGAGCGCTGGATGGGTATAGAGAGTGCAGGAGAGCGGAGAACACAATCCTATTTTACCAATAGCACCATTATTAGTCTTTATTTATTAATGAAAAAAAACATCAACGAAATTGATTCATCGGGCTTGGCAGTGGACCGGTGACTCCCGCGCCCATCGGTGCGGCCTCCGGTGAGGTTAGTGTCTATTTGGGCTATACAGGAGATGTATTTACGTATTGGAAAATGAGAAGTTGCACAGTCGACCTGTTTGTGAATTGCAGTTGTCATAATTATCTCATTTTTTATTGCTCAACGGGGTGTGATTGGGGAGTGCAATGATTGAAGGATTTCAGAGGGAAAGTAAGTTATCGTGCTTTAGATTCTTAATTTCGATATTGATTTTTCTTTACGTCGTCGTTTCCGTCTTCTTCTTCGTTTTCTTTTGTTCCTCTTTATTTTGTTCTTCTCATTCTTCTTGTCCTTCTTCAAATATCTTCGTTACTTTCGGAAAATTGCGAATGCAAGACAGAGAGCGAGAGAGAGAGAGAGAAAAAAAAGAGAGAGAGAAGAAATCACAGGGAGCGAGAGAAAGAGAGAGAGAGAGAGATAGAGAGAGAGAGATAGAGAGAAAGAGAGAGAGAGAGAGAGAGAAGTGTGGAGTAAGGGATTTGGTTGTAATTGGACAGTCATAAACAATCAAGAGTATAAACCCAATATATGAAATAAATATCAGAACGTCAATCGTAACATTACAAAATAATAAAAGTATATGAGGAATGCAGACGGCCAGAAAAAAATTATATTTCAAACCTCCATTTACGGAAATGAGTTACACGTTTGCAATTGTTTTTACTACTGTATACGGTAATATTCAAGATCTTTAGAGACAGCAATTTAAGCTTTAAATCCGTAAAAAAGTGGGGATTTGTTGTGAAATTTGCACATACATTTGTAGAAATATATTATACCGTATATAAGAAGAATCAAATACGTCAGGAATTCATCTTGGTTATATCGATGTCTGGGACATTTCCCCGGCTCCTGTAAAAACATTTGGAGTAGCCGCTTCGTCTGCCGATAGCTTCGGCTTTTAAGTGAACGGAGAATGACAATCAGAATTCTCTCTATCCATCATACGACAATGATTTAATCAAACAGTTAACACCACAACACACGTCCATATAATAATTCAACTAATGCTAACCCCTAATAATTCTCGAATTCTTTATCTACCACTCCCAGCATGAAAACTGGCTCCACATTTATGGAGTAACAAATTTACATGTCCACATGTACAGCGGCCATGACGTGGCTCCATTAGGCCGCATTGTTTGATGCTAATATTTTTTTTTAATTTTTTTTTTATAGCTTTTGGGTTTTGTCATCTCGGTGATCCTCCCCAATATCACTATCACCTCTCCATTTCAATCCCATTCGAAGTATTTCTTCGAAACTTCAAAACAGTTGTTACTTGTTAGATGCAGTCCTTGCATGGTAAACATGGTCAAGTCCACCATCCTTTGTGCCACACCCATTAGAACTTCACTCGCTAAAACTCACTAGAACTTCGCATTAGCCGAGAGGACGAGCGTGTTCTCTCCTGCCACCCCCCCTCTCTCTCTCTCTCTCTCTCTCTCTCTCTCTCTCTCTCTCACACCCTTTCTTCCTTTCTCTCCCTTTCTTTCTTCCTTTGTCTGTCTGTCTGTATTTGTGATGAAGGCGCGCCAAGACACATTTCTCAATTCAATCCTGGCATGCACATTTTGCTCGCCATGACGTAGACCATAAACTAAATTCATACCCCGTGATCACCTCGTATTCTCCCATCGGAGCCGGCGTTATTCACAGGCACGACTCCGTAAACGACCGACCCTTCTGGTCGTCACATTCGTGCTCGCAGACAGGTGCTCACGAAGGAGCATCCCTATGGCAACGCGTATTGTCACATTGATGAATGGACGTACGTGAGAGGAAAGCGGGTTGGAGTATGGAGAATGGAAAGCATCATCACCCTCGTATAGAGCAGCTCGCATCGCACAAATCTAGTCAAGCAGGTGATCTTGTCTATAGAACTATCCTTTGATCTGATAATGGTACATTAGGTAGCGAAAAATAAACTAGCTTTAACCAGATCAATCTTCTGCCACACCTCGATGCATCGTGGTTCATCGTGGACGGTTAAACGATGGCAGTGCAATAGAAACGTACCGTAGTGACGTAGGTGTGTTAAGTGTTTCACCGTCTTGACTCCATTGAACTTCAACCACCTTAACCGAGATATCTGCAAATTTACAGAATTCCTCGTCAATCACTCAAAACTGAAGGGGGAAAAACCCTAGATTGTATCGATGGATAATTACACCTTCCTCAAACGCATCTAGATTGGATCTCTAAATGAGAGCTGGAAACATATCACTACTGCTTATTGCTTAAGGATATTGTAAGATATTCTCTCTTTATACCATGAACATATCTTACGACTTTCTCTGTCGTGAATTGTTGTATTTGCCGATATCATTAATGTTTCGAGAATTTTGTGATCCTTATTTCTCGAGACGGATATAATTATTATGCGTTTAGTTGTTGTTTTTATTAACTCTGTTTTCCCCAAATGCAATGCAAATGCAAATTTCTCTGTAGATTTTCATAAAGAACAAATAATTTTCAAGAATACCCTAACCAATTGTCTTGTCTTTCCGCTGGCGCCCATAATCAAAGAAGTTGATTATTTCATATGCTATTTAAGATGATAGACTTTCCGGCCTAGCAGTGTTTAATTTACATAATTACATAAAAATGATACAATCAATGTCAAATTCAGTCACTAATTACCTAGTTCGAAAAATACAGGCTGTCCATTAATCTCTATCCGTTCATTCCCATCTATTGTCAAACAAATTCGTCATCATTATTGCTCTTGATGAAGTGATGAGTCAAAGTTAATGACATTATTTTCAGACATAACAGTCGTAATGAGACGTGTATCTATCGAGTTCGTACATCAGTGTACATAAGCATAATCAGATCATGATCCGAACATAGATCATTTTTGTATGCACATGTTATCGATTTTTCATATACCTGGTATGCGCTGTGGATGGGTTACACACTATGAACATGACTGACAAAGAAAGCGGACAAAATATACAGTTCCTCAGGTACACAAAGGAACATCCCTTCACTGCTATTATGTAAAAATGTGTAGAACAGGTTTCACATGCATATTCACCTTTTTACATAATAGCAGTGAAGGGATGTTCCTTTGTCTACCTGAGGAACTGTATATTTTGTCCGCTTTCTTTGTCAGTCATGTTCATAGTGACATGATGGTGAAACTTTAACGTTTCTTTGGAATTTATTTAAAAGTAATGACATGAATGATTTCTTATGCCGTATAGTGATTAGATTTGTGAGTCTTCACCACCGCAGTATCAATAAATGATTATTATGATTTTAATCATCATCACTCGTTATCTGCGTCATTATCTTCAATATATCATTATCTTTATTCATAGCTCAACATCAGTGAAAATAATTGGTCTTCATTTTCTACCCCATCCACCCCCACCCTGCAGCCGCTGCGCTCTTGCCCCCAAAATATCAGGGTTATTAAAAAAAAAAAAAAAAAAAAAATGTATTTATTCATGGTAAAATATAAATCGTAATTAGCAGACAATAGCTGATTGTTCACATTTTTCAAGCAAATTTAAAAATGCATAGAAATGATATTGCAAATGGTAAAAAGTACAAACATTACAGTCAATAAATGATAATCAGGGTACATAGACCATTTTTGTTTCAATAATTTAAGAAGAAAAAATAGAACAAATGTCTTAAATCATAATTCCATGGAGAGAAGTATTTAAAGTTGCATTTAAAATCAGTCATATGGTAATAACGATATAGTTAATCTACTTATTGAAGGTTACGGAAGTTTTTTCAGGAGTTAATTAGGGTAGACCAAAACGACGAAAATAAGATAAATTCACAAAATCAATGATATAATGTTTTCATGTGATCTCGACACTACATGTGAATCCTTCATACCCAACTCAGTATCAGTGATCATGAATGCTAGATATTGCTTTATAAATATTGCATTAATTTTTAAATCAAATTATTACACACAGTCAAGTGCAGTTGTCAAGAGCAACCATTCTAGAAGTGCTTAAACAACAAGGCCATTGCTCTCAAAAAGGCCACCACGTAGGCTGAGTAACCCATCTCAAACAAGTCATGCTGTTTGTTTGCTACTCAAGATGAAAACGATAGCCTGACTTCAAGACAAAACATATTTCCCCAAATTTTGAACCTCAATAATTTTACCTAGCCTTTACCCAAGACTTTCTCATCACATACGAAGAGAAAGTGTAATAGATACATGCGGCTATTTGTATTCGTAGCTGATGTAAACGTCATTTTCGTAGAGGAGATGACGGGAAAACATCCATAAAGCCTGAAAATGAAGGTAATCGTGTCTGAAGCCAGCAGTTCGGTATACGCTAAAAGCAGATCAAATGTTTGCGCACCGGGTCTACACGGCGACTCGGTATGTGAAGTATGAGTAGAGATGGTAATGCAATAGTACTGAACATATCACATTTAACAGGTTTAAAAAGAAAGGTGGACGGATTTCCAAAGCCAATGGCGAGGTACTCATGTAGCAGTGGCATTGGTGATGGTGCGTGTTTAAATGTGATGTTGAGTTTTATGAACGAAACTGGATTTTCGAGAATAAATTATAAATGCCAGTTTAGTGATTCTGAATCATTCATCATGCAGTGAATGGACTGTTTTTATTAGAAAAAGGTAAGTGGAATCTTTCTGAAAATTACATACAAAAGCGGATATGTCCATATATGGAACTATTCTTTAAACACTGATTAATCAGCCCGATCGATAGACCTATGACACGCAGGGGTGGCGGAGCGTCTTTCAAAGTGGGGTTGCAAAGGCCCCAAAAGGGCACTTTCCGTAATTAAAGGGGGCTCTTACAAAGGTTAACCTCTAAACAAAAAATTACAATCTTTAGACATTGAGTAGGGATGATCATGAAGATATTCTCTTTACGTGGTCCATGAAACTTCTTCAGCACCATACTTTGCTGCTGTGTGTGATGGCTTGAATATTCGAGAGGAGCGTTAAAGTAAAAATTTAATGACTTTTTAGGTGACATTGCAACTGATAAGTACTCGTTATTAGATGAAATAACCGATCCAGATGCCGGGTTTTGATCTCATAATGAAATGGTGAATAAGAACTTCAATGAAGTTGCCTTGAGTATGAAAAAGCCTACATTGTATAAACCTTTATATTTATTACATTAGTATTCCATGAAGTTCAAGAGGGCGTGAGGTTCAGAATATGAAAGGTTGAAAGATACCTCCATAAGCAGTTGAGTGGAAAATGTCATGGTATTTAAAGAGAGGAAGTATTAGTGTAAAAAAGAGCACACTTCTTATAAATCTAGAGATTGAAAATGTGATAGCTTTGAAAGCGAGCATGATTATATTACTAAATGGAAAACGGTTCTTTCCTGTGACATTTGGGGCATTGTGGTGGTAGAAAAAAGGTTCTCATTACTACACAAAGCTGCTTCGATCATTGGAAACTAGATCTGGTCTTTAGATGATTGCAAAGGGCACATTTTTGTAAGGGACAGTGGGAAATATAGGTAAAATGGGGCACCAATCAAAGGGCAATTACATCAAATGTAACAGAGGGAACTTATCATATTTGAAAGTGCACTTATCGGTGGTGAAAAGGGGCATTTATGAGAAGGTTAGGGAGCAATTATTAGAAAGGAAAAAGGGGCACTTATCCAAAGGGAAAGGTCACTATTTAAAAAGGAAATTTCATTGACCTTGTACCGTTATTATGATAATTATATTATTATAGAATATTAACAATCCCAAATCACAAAACTACGTGGCGTTATTATGATAACTATATTACTATAGAACATTAATAATCACAAATCACTAAACTATGTTGCGTTATTAGGATTATTTTATTATAATAGAATAGTAATAATCACAAATCATAAAACTATATGTTACTATGATAATACGGCAACTGCACATAAATTGCTTGTCCATATGAGTGAGATCACCGCATTGGGATTCAAACTTGAGTCCTATCGATTTAAAGTCAATAGCATGAACCACTATTTATATTGACTCGAATTTTACTCAAACGTCTACTATGTATACACTATACGTGCAGTCCTATCAATTTCTCTACCTCAAAAAGTCATAAATATTATTTTTTTATATAAAGAAATTCCTCTGTCTTTAACCAAATTTGTAATGAATCATATTGAAGTCACTAACTACCAAATCGTTTCGGCAAAAGAAAGTAACAAAATTCCACAAAAATAGCAAATCACGTAATCTAAGCTGATGATTGCGGGTAAAGGTTGGTGATGTAGGATTCGATAGCGGTTAAACGATACAAATTATATGAGTTTAAGCATGGTTTCATTGGCGGTATTATAAATACATGCCAATCAAAGGCAAACAAGCTTGTATTCATTAAGTATCACGTTCAACTTTATGTATTAGGTTGCAAAAAAACACGTGACAGATACGTGCAATAATTGGAACAGTTTGGAGACCCAAATTCCATTGGTTTTAGACATAGGGTATTTCTGCGGATACCGCTGTACTGACGGGGGCCTGGGGGCAAGAGACACATCAACAATAGCATTGATGACGACCAAACATAAAGATCTTTGTAGAATGAATTATTCTATGAAGTTTCATTGTTTATTATCAATGATTCAATGGAATATTATAAGATCTAATATCATATTGTGGTTTTATTTGATAGCACAACAATTTAAAGACAGGATTTTCATTGTTTTGGGGTGGTTTCAAAATATGTTTGCAACCGTGCTTCATGTGTGGGTTCTACGATCTCTGGCCAACAAACCCCGGAAAACTACACTTTTTAAATATTTGGCCACCCTCGGACAACTACCCCTACAAGTGAATTATACCAACAGACAGTCAGTTGTACGAGATGGAATTAGTTTGATTTGTAAAGCCGGGGAGTTGTCCGGGCCCGGAGGTAACAGTCCGGATCGATAATAATGCTGGAGTGCTATCCGAATTGAACATGATTGCCAAGACTTTCGGGAAATAACAAAAATCAACTGACAGTGAAGAACTTCACATGAATGAAGAACTTCACATGAATGAAGAACTTCACATGAATGAAGAATGATTACGATTCTAAGATATGTCTTTGAAATCACGACTTCCAGTACATACCTTGAAAATTAATAAATCATGTTTCCCCATTAATAATGAGAACGCAATAAATCGTGATCGAGAATACCTTCGTAAAACTCAATAGTCCTGTTCATCAATTATTGACATTGCAATGACATCATATTATACGCGATCAGAAGATGATTCTTGGGGACATACAGTCGCTCTTGAGTTGACTTCTCGAAAGTCTGTGCGATCGTGTTAGGGATAGTCCAATGGGCTTTCGTCCTGATACGCAGTTTGGACATAATGATCAAGAAGACAAAAGAGTACAGAAAATGCCCTTTGCAAGTTTGCAGAAGCTATGAAAATTGACGCCGATTGAGCAGATGCACATGACGGTCAACACGGTCAATGATCTCACATAATTATCACAAAAAACTTCCAATTTACCAGTATGAACACACCGAGATGCGTTCAATTTTGTCCGGTTTACAGATCATTGGGTCGTGTTACACATAATATACCCGTCGTTTATTTTGTTTGTGAGGATTGATATCTGCTGTTTTTGAGATAGTGTACACGAACGAGCTTGCATACCCTTTTATCCAATATCAAGATATTGTATACAAAATAGATTTCGTTATTGCATTTTTTTATGAAAGTATGTGTAGATACTATTTAGCACGGGTTTATGCTTGCTACTTTCTGCCCTTTTGAGCTATTATTCCAGTTTGTCCAAAGAAAAAGGAAATCATTATTACGTTTTATACCAATATAGAGACCATGCTTTACTTGCGATAATCGTAGTTATTGTAATTAATGACACACTGGATGAAATATCGCAATCCATTTGACTATGATATTGATGTTTAAGACGATTGAACTCAATTCGGTTCGGTGTTTATTGTCCATAATTAAATAGCAATTCTTTTTTATACTTGTAATGTGAACAAATAAAGTACATAAATATATTATTTAAAAAAAGAAGGAACATTTCACTTGAGTAACACATGAAGATATACGTTCATAATTGTTCGAAAAAAGAAGTGCATATATACGAATACACTCATATATAATTATATATATTGAGCCATGGCGGTGCATATACCATTAATATACCATTATCATATTATCATATAGCTTCCTTTGAATTTACATTTTATATACTAAGGGTCCCATACATTTGCAGGAATGCTATTTTTGAGATCCTGTTCATCGACATGTTTTTGCTATGTTGAGCCCTTCTTTCCCTACACATTATTTGTTAACGTACTTGGAGTTGGAGTCACCAATTCAGAAAATCCATTAACAAATGTCATAACCAGGCCTCGAGATTAACCCACCTTTTAAATTCCGAGTGATTCACAATTCGAAAGAAAGTCGTTTTTCACCGATCTCGGTCAAATTGTCACGTTTCCATCCAATCCGCAAATAGAACCGTCATGCGGGATCAACCACATCGAACCCTTTCCTATTCAAGATTGAGACGGTGATGAATATCATTTCAAACCTCTTCTCACAATGAACTGAATAGAGAGTCAGTCACCATGAGAAGTAGATTAATACCCCTTTTAAAGGTAATCTTCAGTTCCTGTATAGGCCTAATCATTTTATGGAATTGCATTTAGAGAGAAATGGGAACAATATTCAAAATTAACGAAACAAACTATTAAAAACAAACAAAAAAACACAACAAAAATTATAATTATGGCGTAAACTGGCCGCACTAACATATTCGTGCATGTATAGGTTTTAGTACCCAATTTTGGGGAATAATTACTCGATTTCATAATTTTACCTCGGTTTTAACCAGGCTTTATAGATTTTCCGATTATTTGTAGTTCGATTGATCAGTGTGGAAGAATTTGTGTCACTGTTACCCTTTAAGAACTACAGACTATTCCGGTTTCAAAGATGAACTTATACCCGCAACGATACCAGTGAATGAATGAATGAATGAATGAATGGATTGATTGATAGATGCTGGATGGAAGGAAGAGTGAATGAATGAAAACCACCATAATTATAGGTGCAATTTCTATAGTTTCTCGTACGGCACTGACACGGTGATCTCATTATAAGCATTATACCGACTTTGCAACGATAATTGTCACCAATAGCAAGGTTGTGGATTTGTGAATGTGATTACGGCTTGAAACATTCAAGTGCATTATTAATGCATACACATTTCATGGCATAACTATGTACTACCATTTCTTGGGTGTGGGCAGCTTAGAAAATCTATTGCATTTGTTTTGGTTGCTTAATGCTAGGAACTTGTGCTATTTTATGTTAATATAATTGAATGAGATCACAAGCTCTAAATTGACATGGTTTCCTTGATGTGTGTAATACTATTCATTTCTGTAATACTTAAATAGTTACCTGAAAATGCATCCATCATCCAAAAGAGTTTTTAGATATTCCCATCTTCAAGTCTATTTTTAATACGATAATGACTAAGACTGTGTGGCTGATAATATGGCGTATCCAGTCACTTGATTTTCTCTAAGGAGCACAAATCCCCCGAATCACAAGCAAAAAGCAAACAAAGATAGATAAATAAATAAATAATGAATGAATTTGTCATTTTTTAATTTTTTGTTTCTTGCTGATCATTCAGGCTGCGGCTAGATCTGCAAATCACCAGATATAATATATGAGAAAGGAAGAGTAGACAGGCGTGAAGTGGAAGAAAAGAAGAAGAATATAGAAGGGAAAAAAGGGGGAATACAAAGAAGACGAATATGATAAAGATTGTGAAACATGAGGAGACGAAACAAAGGGGGGGGGGGGTAAATAAATATAAGAAGGAGACGAAGAAGAAGGAGGAGAAGAAGAAAAAGATGAAAAAAGAGAAAAAAGAAGAAGGAGAAGATACAAAACGCAAAAATAGGAGAAGGTAAAAAGAAGAAAAAACATCTACTGTTCACGAATATATCCTGCACCTGCCTCCGAGATGCATGCTATCACAGTCCATGCTGACCAAACACAAATAATAATCGCAAAGAAACCATCTTAATCCAAGCGATTTCAATATACATGAGTAGGTGTGGAGGCATATAGCCTTATGTCGCATTATGCAGATGTTGACACGACGGGAAAACAAGCGAAATGATGTGGAATGATAACCGTGACATTGGAAAATTCAGCGTGAAGGAAAAAAATCAATGGATCTCTGAACAGTTGAACGAATAAATGTAGTCCTGTTATTATGATTATCACGATGAGTTCATTTTCTTTTTACAGAATAAAATATGTAAGGGCGCTCGCATATTGCTTGTATCAATTCGTCTTGTGTGTAGCCTGTGTCCCGATTCACCTACAGCACGACAAAGAGGTATCATAATGTATGTTCTATTTTGCTGATAATGAAAACTGAAAGAATACATTGCTCAGTGAATACGTTTTTCTTAACGTAAATTCGGCTACATGTGGGCGCGAAAACCAATGAAATGATTTTAAAATTATGTAACTTAGTGTGTTCTATTATGTTGTTATAACCTGAAAAGTGTAGGCCTATTTTCCCCCTCAAATAATTATGTAAGGACGCGCATATGGCTGTATGATAAGAGGAAATCCACTTGTTTATAGGAGTCAAGCTGAATCCACCCAAAATTACCGTAGATCCAGCCTCAATTAGTGAATGTAGGCCTATTGCTTTTTTGAGAGTGTGTTCTACTCTTTTTAGCGTATATTTCCAAAACAATTGTTTCCTTATATGACTCCCTCCGAAAGTGATTTCCACTCTTTCGAGAGTAGGGCACTAATAATGTTCTATCTATTTAGGTAGCTGTCGTCCCGTATCATCTGTAACCGTTCTAATGAAATAGATATCATCGCTTTTGTATGAATACTTATTAGCTAAATTTAGTACAGACAGACACGATAATATCACTGAGAGTCAAAAGGATGTAACTCTGTTACAGTGAAATAGTTAAAGACCTACTGACTCGGAGCAGACCATGTTATCTTCGTCACCTGTTCAGCAATTATACTTCATCAATAATTATATTGTGCCTCTTCTTTCTAAAAGGTAAAATTATGAATAAATGAAATAGAAATAAGTTAATATAAGCGGGAAAAAAGAAATATCCTATTTTTTTTTACTCAATACGCATAATATATGCATTTAGGTTACTAAACTGAGCAGCTGCCGTACCAATTACATAACAGAAAGGCATTAAAATGCAAATAGTGACCATTCCTTATTTAATATACAGGCACTCCTAGTTTCCCTTCTGGGAAGGACGCGGCAATAAGCACACGGGATCTTTCGAAATAAGATATTCGAAAAGCACCACACAGCCGATCAATAATTGTTTAAATACCTTTCTGAAAATAATCGAATTCATAAATTCCTATGAATTTAAGTGTTGGGGTTTCACCTTGTAATGCATTCGTTTAAATTGATAAACACCCACAGCTTTTCCATAGGGATTTCGCTTACCTGGTTGACACACATTTCCTGAACTTGTTCAAATATTGTGCAAATTTAAAGACTAGCGTGTTTGGTAAGTTATTAATATTAGGATAAAAAAGCACCCTAACATTTAGCGACCCAATTCTGCTCTATAAATTTGAACTAGATTTTACATTATTCTTGTTAATCTCGGATTTTTATTGGAAACATTCCGAACATGCGCGTTGATCGACACGCATATAGCTTCCCCTGAGACTAAACACATTTCATAAGGTCTGTGTACCGTGAAATCGACGGATGTTATTAAAGTTACGTGCCTATCTCAAAATCTTGGTCAAAAATACATAATTCCACGTCTAAACTTTAACCCCCAGATAATATAGCGACACAACATGGGGGCACGGCGCAGCTGAATTTGAACCCGAAAATCACGATTTTCTTGTAATGGTATAGCTGCCCGGCCGAGAGGTGTGTTGGTAGACAAGCGCTCAGCCCCTACTACCAGCCACAAAGACCAGGATAATGTTTAGTTTACCTGGGGGTATCACGCTCCCGTATAGAAGTCCATGTTGTACCTCAACAACACACCCCTTTCATCACTCTCCAACCCGATTTAGTATTCAGAATTTCTCCTTGTTAAAGGTTGGAGGGAAAGTGGTGTGCAGATGCACCTCCCGGCGAACCACCTGTTGTTACCATAATAACGCCCCTCTAAATCGCATCACCAACATCTTTTTGTCTTTCTATCTTTCATTGTTCATCATAATCACGATCGTTAATGGCATCAACAGTATTAAACAGTGTTCTGCAATGTCATCTTCTACGCCATTATCATCACCATGATCAGCATTACCATCATCAGTGGTATAGCATATTATTGCCATCAGTATAGCATCATCATCATCAGCAACACTATTATTATAAGTGTGCAACAGTTTAAATATCTGTACGAACAGTAGAAGAAATATTTATCATATATCGTCGTCATTAACATTTACTCGTATGCCTGTCATTGGAGCAAAGGACCTATAAACATTATCATTCCCCGCTGTGTTAGGAGCTCATCTTGATCCCAATAGGCTATTATTCATATTTCATTATCTGAAATCATAAAAGTCCAGTAACTTACTCCATAGATGGCAACGCGAATATCATGGAGTCGAGACAGGATAAGCTGATAGTTTGTTCACTGTTCAGTTCACACTTTTAATGTTTTGGATAGTTAGAATGGTAGTGCACGTCCATGTCTTTAAGCAGTATATATTTATCTATATCACGATTCAGAAATTTACATGAGACCGTAAACAAGAAAAACTACAAACAGTAATAAACGAAAACATTTCATAGATTTAACATACATTTTAGATAAACTGATCTAAATATTGCACGTAACATGTCACATTATGAAACAGCTAGGAGTGACTTTTCAAAACGTTGTTGTGATATGCATGCCGTCTCTTTAAAGCGTGCGACAGATTTTCAACATTTTTGTTCCAATTTTCTTTCAAATTTGAAAGCGGCTGTGAAACTAGCAACACAAAGCCTCATGTTGAACGTAATCACTACATGACTTCACTCACCTCTATGTACTATTCAGTTTCTCTTCTCCTTTCTTCCTCTCACCCAACCCTTTTCTTCTTCCCTCTTGCTCTGTTTCTTATTCTTGATATCACATTTTCTTCCTTTTCACTCTCTCTATATGTACCCCTGTACCCTATATGTTTATTTCTTATTAAATAATGACACAGATTCTGAACTGTGTAAATCTGGCTGACAACCGACCCAGTCGAGCTGGTCGAAATGATAATTTCATTTGTAACAGAAAAATCTGTCGCACATCGACCATTTCGAAAATACACTAATGGAGGGACGTCCACAGCTACCCCCTCCACTTCCTCCTCCTCCTCCTCCTCCTCCTCCTCTTCCTCCTCCTCCTCCTCCTCCTCCCCCTCTTCCCTCCGGGGATGCGCTCATTGTGCCGTTTGGAGCGTGGTCCTCAATTAACACCATCGTACCCAACCATTTTAACAGAAGGAGTTTTATCAAGAAAAATCATGAATGCTTTAAAACCATTTTATCATCCAATATCTTGACTGAGAGTTTGAAGACGATCTGTTGAAAAACATACGAGATAGGACAGAAAAGGTAACATTTTGAAAGATGATTTTTTTTTTAAGAGGGCTTGAAAATGAAAAAAATAAAAATCTGTGACCATTGATAATAATCATTAATAAGATCGCCGTTTCTGATTCATAACAATTTGTATGCGAAGGCACTAAATTTGGATCTGTGTAACAAAAAACTGAACAAAACAAAAAGAAAAAAGAAAGAGAAAAGGATGCTCGATTTCTTTTGTATTCATTTTTTCGCTGTATATTAAAATTGACTTCGACGAGTAAGGAAGAAAGAACAATAACAATTTTTTCCAGGCCCAACAACTTCTTCTTGAAAATAGCAATCAGGCCTAGTGTACATTACTCTCTAAAGAAAAAAAAAGAACTTTCACTCTATTTTCACTTTCGCAAGCGCGTAGCCAGGATTTCATTTTAGGGGGGGCGGTATAGTGAGCACGCAAAGCGTGCGAATCACTTAAAGAGCGCGCGTAACGCGCTCCCTAGGGGGGTGGGTGCAGGGAGGGGGGAGTTTCCCCCCCTCCCGCGCGAAGCGCAGAAGCTTTGAAAAAAGCTTTTATTTTTTACCTTTCTCGACTCATAATCCTTGTCTGAATTCAGTCCGCCCCTCCTGCGCATAGCGCGGAAGCTTTGACGTATTATTAGACAAAGAATTAAGACGATTCGTTGTATACCTTTCCCGGCCCTTAATCCTTATTTGTATTCACTCCCCCTCTTTCGAAGCGCGGAAGCTTGGACGTTTCATTAAATTATTAGAGAAAGAAGACGATTCTTTGTTCCGTTCTCGACTCTTAATCCTTAATTTGAACTCAATTTCCACCGTTCCGCGCGAAGCGCGGAAGCTTTGACGTTTCATTAAATTATTAGAGTAAGAAGACGATTCGTTTGACCGTTCTCGACTCCTTTTCCTTTTTCTTCCTACGTCCTCTTACTTTTTTTCTTCTCTTTCTCTCTCTTTTTTTTTGGGGGCCGGCGTTTTTTTGGGGGCGACCGCCCCCACCGCCCCCCCCCTGGCTACGCGCCTGCTTTCGTGGGAGTGACGTCAGGGATCACTTGTTTAGGAGTGAATATCGATTGATTTTCGAGTGCTCTCTAAGAAGAAAAGAGTGAATGTTCACTCTATTTTCACTACATTTTCACTCTCCAGAGGAGTGACGTCAGGGATCACTCGATTTTTTTTTTAGAGAGAGTATGGTAACGGATATGACAAATAAAATGAACACAGCTTAGCTCCAATCCGGAGAGAATGAGAGGCTTCACTTACACCAAACATGCCAATAACGGATAAGCGCATCTTTGCTGGACAATATTTTTTGTCGTATTGCAACGTATATTGTTTCAGGGTACTTTGTTTGACATCACAATCACACGATAATATTGTTTTATCTAGCAATATCTCTTATTCTAGCTGCATTTGACCGTGCCAATCTATCCTTTACACATTTCATTTGAAATCTAAGCTCATAGTATATATTTTTCATATTACATGTATGATATACAAAGATATTTTATCTTATTTATTTATGCATATTTCAGCAGTGTAGCCCATTCGACATAAGTTGGTCTTCCATGGGCCCTGAAAATACATCACAACTATATACAGTTAAAAAGATGAAATCAAATCAAAGTAGCATAAATACAGCAAATGAAATATATCACACTATAAACGAATTCGATAAAATTTTACAAGATTTAAAACATAAGAAGTAATCAATATCAATAATGATGAGCAATCATATTCAATATGATTTGTCAAATTATAATGAATACGATTTAACATATGACGATAAATTGTTTGCATCTTTAAGATATATTTGGTATGATTTTTTAAGTAATGATGTAATTTTCATTTGATTTCCCAAAACAGGAAATCAAACATCAAACAGAGAACAGGGATACATGACTTTTGGATAAGAACAATTCAGACAAGATCGGTAAGTAAAACAGGCTTGAGTATTTAACGGAAGAGTATTCCACATTGTCAGCAAACTCGACATGAGCATAAATTTGGGAAGATGTAGAAAGAAACTGGATGATATACATAGCACCATTACAATTATCCCGCTTGTTTTTTTCTCTATGAATTATATTCCAGTAAACATGATGATGTGTTTGTTTTCCGATTTTTCTCGTATTTTTTAACACCATTGCATCGTTAACGTCTGGTTAATCAATTTTAGATTCTTTTTTTTTTAAATATGCATACCCCCCTCATGGTTGCTGGGTGTATATACATTTTCAAAAAATGTTTCTCTCAAATTAAATAAATTGTTCTTAATCACATGAGTAGGGTGAGAAAGGGAAGCTGGAGAGTGAGAGGACAGAGGGAAGAGGGTGTAACCATGAGGAATAAAAGAAAGTGAAGTTTGCCGAGATGGAGATGGGCGAGAGGGACAGAGAGGGAGATAGAAAGAGGGGGCGGAGAGATAGAGAGTCAAACAGACGGAGAGAGAGGAAGGGAGACAAGAGGGGGAGATTGGAGAAGGATATGAGTAAAAGGGAAGATGAGAGAGAGAGAGAGAGAAAGAAAGAGAGAGAGAGAGGGAGAGAGAGAGAGGGAGAAGAATGAGAGAGAGGGATAAGAATGAGTGAGAGGGAGAGAGGGGGCAGGAAGGAAGAGGAGAAGGAGATGGGGAGGGAGGGGAGGGGGGGGGGGGGTTGTGGATAGAGGAAATGAGATACCTAGAGACAGACAGACAGACAGAGGAAAGGGAAAGGGAGAGAAATATCTAGGAGGTGGGGAGAAAATGACGGAGAGAAAGAGAGAGAGAGAGAGAGAGTGAGCATAAGCAAGAAAGAAAGGGGGTGGGGCGAAATGAGCAATTGCAAATAGAGACCTCATGCATCCGTCCATGTCTAGCATCAATTTTTAACAGCGGACATCAAACACTTAGGGGTGATCGATCTCTCTATGACACGTGATACCGAATCCCCTCCATATGAATACACCTTCACCCTATGTGTATTTGCTTGAACGATGAAATCGAATTAAATAATCACTTACGTTTACACTTTTACCGTTCAGGGTATTTCTTATCTCCCCTAAATTGATATTAGAATAGTTTTGAATCGTATTTCTTTTTCTAGTCAAAACTAAATTGTTGACAGAAGTGTGCACGATGTTTGTAGGTAAATACAAAAAACCAGCGGTCTTCCACTATTTTGAAAGCAAGTCACTCTCTCCCTGGTATATTGAGACATACATGCACACAATCATCAATCGAATCACACTAGGCTTCAAGCTTACGCTGTAGCCTTCCTATATCATGTTTGATACCTAATTCATATTAGTTATGCATTAAGCGTGTAACTTGATTTCTTACCTCTTCTATATATGTAGTTTAATGTATTAAACGTATGATGTTTGAATGTCATATTAATGCGCATGAATATGGATGTTTGTAAACATGATTTAAAAATGAGTAACATGAAACGAAACTAAATATACCAAATCAAATCAAATCAGGAGGTATAGGGAAACTGGAAAGGGCAAACGTGCTACATGCGTACATCTGGAGTTCACCTACATTTAAAAGGGAAGTCCACCCTGATATTAAGTTGCTTTGAGGAAGCAGAAATACTGAGAAACAGATCTGTGAAACTTTTAGGAAAAACGATTACTAAAATGGAAGCTATGAATGAAAGGAGCGACCAATCACTCACTAGTTGACTACTTTGTGACGTATCTTGCGAGGTCTCCTCCCATTTGCCCTGTACTAAAAAAACTCCCAACAATTTATATTTCCCTTAAGTAAATTTTCCATCACACATTGACCCTAAATATAATTATTATAAATACTTTTTATGTATACAACCCCTGTATGAAACAAATCTAATTACGTCAGCAATAACTAAGAAAATGAAAGAAATTTTCTCTACAGAGCAAATTGGACAGGAGCTCGCAAGATACGTCACAGTTTTGCCAATTTGTGTTTCACTGATGACTTCAAAAATTCACAACTTTCCTATTTTTAATCACATATTACTCAATTTTTCACTAATCTGTTTATCTCATTTTATTAAAACCAACTCAATATCATGGTGGGCTTATCCTTTACTATCTTTCATCCGGTTCGTCTTCAGGAAACATTCAATATATACCATTGTAGTGTTTAAGAATCCAATATTATTATTAACAGTTTCGACCATGTTTCAGTTCCTGGACCTATAGTCTATCATCTCCAGATGACCCAAACTACTCTTATAACTGAAAAAGCGAATTCATCTCTTTCAAAGTTTATTTAAAAAAAGCGAATATTCAAATTTATATTGAGATTTCCTGCTTTCGTTCCCACCCCCTCCCCCAAATGGTATAATTTCAGGAAATTTCACCCCTATTCACCATGTTTATCTCCACCTTTTGACACTTCTGGATCTACCACCTGTTATACAATAATATTATATACCGCCGAAACTGATGTTGGACTATAAAACAGGAAGGGAAATTGCAATTACATGAGGAAAACAGCTAGGCAAAACATCATGTTTTGAAGAAAGCACTTATTTTTCTCATTGTTATGAGATATGCCGTGTTAATCCTTTAAAACACTTAAAAACATTAGTTTTCTGTATCCGTACAGTTTCTCTGGAATTGTGATCGAAACCGTGTACACGATATAGTCGTTGTTTGTATGGCAAATCGATGTCGCCTGCGCGAACTGAATATAGAAACGTCCGAACGAACGGGATGCATAGATGTTGTTTTTCCGCGGAAGGGATAGCGATGGGGCATTTATCTCATATTGAAATTCCATTGGGCTAGACTACTCGTCTCAAAACGATGTTTGCTTTATTTGTTGAAGTTGAGTTGTTTTGAATATCACGCTCGAAGCGATCATCTTTATTTCATGGCGTTAGACATTTTTCAGTCGGCGCGCGCACGAGACGGAGGCGAAAATTTAGCCAGCACATTAATTTCGCTTGTTCGAGTATTTACAAGTGTAGCGACATACGGCAACAATATGTTAAGTGATAATAATCATCGTACTGAATTTCATATAGAACCAAATTTAATGTGTAAAGTCCCGGGGTCATTTATTTGATTATAAAAATAAGGGTCACAAAATATGAAGTATCCTTGAGTAAAATATTGTTTATAAAGATATCGTTGGTAAACTCTAAAAAAACAGAAAATGTGAAATCACCATTTAAAAGGGCCTAGGAGTGACAGGGTTTGCCAAATGGTAGATTCAACACTTCTAAAATCTTTTATATTCTTGAATACAGCAATAAAGACTGAGATACAACATTTTGAAATTGCGTCAATCCTCAGTTTTGGGTGATTTTGCAGTTTTTAGTGTGTAAATATAATTATTACAAAGAATAAATTAGCAAACGTTTTATATAGCTCGATATCCGCCATTGTATTACCCTAAATCACATGTATATCATTAATTCCTTTGTCGGAGATAATCATTTTGCTCGAACCTTCTAATGTACATGTTTATAATATTCATATACCCAGAATCACGAAATAATGCGAGCATTCTGAGTTTGGGTTTTCGTTTTCTGTTGTACAAGAATAATAAAAAAAAAAGGGGAACACGAAAAGGCAGATTTCCGGTTCTTGTGCGCAAGATTATCAAATTATTGATATCAAGAGGAGAATCTTGTTTTCTATGTCCCTCTGGAGACAGCAAGATTGATTGGGAAATTAATGCGTTTATGCAATGACTCGTCCCTCAAATGTTCTGCCTCGATGCATACATTCGGGTTTAAATATGACATTATCCCACAGTTATGTTCGATGTTGGATATTTTTTGAAGTATGGGATTCACCAAAACATCAGTGGGTTGTCCCAAAGGCGTAATTATTTCATAACGCGTTTTGCTGGTTAGGATGTTTTAGGTGAAAAAGAAGGTACGGGATTATAATAAAGCTTGATATGAATGGAGGCGTGTATCATGCACATGGGGAATGGCCGAGGAGGAATGTAGCAATGTGAGAACACAATGGGAAGAGAGAGAGAGAGAGATAGAGAGAGAGAAATCAAAATAGGTTGGTAGAGAGGGAGAGAAACAGAAACGGAAAGAGACGGAGAGAGAGGAAAACAAATAGTGAGATGCAAGAAATTTGGGGGGAAATACATTGACCTAAAAGTGGTGAATAAACTGATAGAAGAGAGGTAGACAAACAACCAAAGAAAGACCGTCTTGCACACCGTCACGATCAGCCACAGTATATCATCGTGTGGTGGATGGGATCTCATCATAAATACATGACATAAGGCCAACATGTTAGTGCTCCCTTCCCTATATAGCGCATGCCGAAATGAGATGAAATTGGATGGAGTATTGGGCCGGGGAATTGTGATGAGCTTTTTGCATGCTTCAGCCCATCCCATTCACACCTTGATGATTATTTCTATTTGGCGAGTCACCTGCCTGCACCATTTACATTGTATAATGGTAGAAAGTATAAGGAAAGGTGACTATGGGGGAGTGCAAAAGCAAAGTAGAAATGAGACGGAAGATTATGCAGTGTCTTCCTATCTTCTCAAGATAAAGTTAATATCTAATTTTCGGAAATACATAATGAAAAAAGCAGTCAAAAATAACGATGGGAAGCAAACTTATATAGCTGGCATAGTAATTCACATTGTATTGAATAACTGTGATATTACTCTCTACTTATGATGGTATTTATGGAGTCTTTGAGATTTATTCGTACAGCCGTTATTCTTATTGACTAAGGATATTGATTTTTCGCTATAACTAAATGATAGTGATTTTCCCCTAATACAATTGTATACCTATATAGGGGTTTCTTTTTCTAAGACTTTCTGACTATACTACAGGCAAACTAATCTCCAATTGAAGTTAAATGAATTGTAATAAGGCAGGAAGAATGAGGCAACCTAGAATTAAAGAGAATGCTTCGGTCATATTCAAATGAACATAATTACAAATGTCTTTTAAAGTATGAGAGTAGCTTCATTAACCTAACACCTATATCTTTTGAAGGAGAACAAATTGTCTTATGTTTTAAAAACTTCTGAAATCTGAATAAATCCAACTCTTTTGAAGATATAACAAGAAAGCATTATGTACGTAAAACTCAAGATCCTCCAAATCGAGAGAAAAAATGGCGCCTCTTTATTCTCGCGCCCCTCCTTTCGAATTATAGATACCATTGATGTGCTCGTAGCTTCTATTTATCTTTATCTTTATATGTGATGTCTCTTTTTGCTTCAATGGCCGCCTCAAGGTCTTCGCATTTATGCAATTGTTGTCACAAAAAGACGTCATTAACATATACGCCGTCACACATTGTATATGGATATGTCCAATTAGTTTCTCTAATTGCTGATCAGGCGTTGATGGGGTACCAGGATTCTCTGAACGGTTTGTTTGGTTGATGGGGAGGGGGGGGGGGGGGGGGGGGAGGGGATGGGCACACGAACCTTAGATGATCGGTAAATGCTTGGATACAAAAGTGCCCATATTGTTCGGCAAACCGATATTGCACATTTCTTTACCTTACTGAGATATATTTGGCACAATTTCTGATGAAAAAGTAAGGCACAACGGGTGAAACATTAGTCAACCATAAACATGATAAAATGACTACTACCGTCAAGTTGGATACCTTTAGCACGATTACATTTTTTCGCATTATTTCTTCGAGTGTACATGTTTATTGTAAAGACACATATTACGCAGAAGTTCTAAGATTACATATGCATTTCTTTGGAACACTTTGATTTTGTTGTTGTTGAAAGATTACATGTTACTTTTGCCGACATTTTTACGCATAATTTCTGTGAGTGTACATGGTTCTTTTGCAGGAATTCTTTCCTTGCACATGTTTATAGGGGCACTTTTATGCATGATTTTAAGAGTGTACATGTATCGTTTGCGGGCATTTCTACGCAAGATTTGTGAAATTTTACATGTTTCTATTTTTTGGATAATTTCTCCCACAGGATGTTTAAGAGTATACATACGCGTACTTCCCTTTTAACGCAAAGACAGTGAGATTTCATTGACAAAGGTATTTTGATGTTTGGCGGGAAAGGGAAAACCACTCGAGGTGTCTTTGAGCTTCGTGCATGAAATCTTTAACCTTGCATCTTTTATCTGGCTGTATAACAAACTCGGAGTCATTCACACTACAGTCAAATAAAAACCAAAGTCCGAGAAAGAGATTTTAGATAAAAATCTTGTGTACGAATCATCAGCGAAAAGGGCCTACGCACTGGCTAAATAGCGTATCAAGGAACGTCAGTCATGAAGTATTAGTAGTAGTGGGAAAGTTAGCTTTAATACAATATTATGTCGAGAGTCAGGTAGCGTCATGAGCATTTCTCGAGAGTACAACATGACAGTTCGGGCCTGTCATATATATATATATATATATATATATCGGTCCTTACTCTCGATAATACGAGTTTCTTTCGATATGATGTTCCCACGGGCGAGGGACCCTAATTTTACCGAGTTGAAGTACGTCCGAAATGATCTCAATCCTCGCTGCGACTTTTCGTTATAAGAGTTCACACTATAGGGGAAATAAATACTTATCATAATACTTGCAGCTAGACAGCTTTCTCGTAGCAATGTTACCAAAGTAGGCCTATAGACCAATGATGAATCTTGTTAGTCAGAACGGGAGGTAATACCTCTGTTTCGCTAAACTACGTTTCCTTATACGACGTTTAGTGAAATGAGATTATCCATCACATTTCTAAAACGTTTTCGAATAGCTTTACGACACATTCTGCTAATCTGAATGGAGGGAGGTGGAATAGACGCATCTCACGATTAGCTAGCAGGCAAAGAAAGAAGAAGTGTTTTTTCCAAGCCGATGCCTGCGCGAGGAAGAGGGGCAGCGACAGTGTTTTCGCCAGGTTAAATGAATATTTCAGCTCCCTATTTGGAATCTAGACGGAATTAGCCTCGGTGGCCTCCGTGTGTGAATGTGTTGTTTTCATTAAAAGACAAACGAAGGAAATCTCCAAAAAGCAACCTTCGTAAAAATTGTGCATTTAAATGACAAAGAATTTTCGCATTGATGAATATTTGAAACACGAATGGAAGGAAATGTAATATGCGTGTATTCTGTACGAGATGTTCCTATAACTCCCCTATCAAATCACCCCACCCCCACCCCTAACCATACGGCATCGCGTCTCAAATCACGATGTCTGACATTTTGTAATGTAACTATTATGTTTATTATGGAATTACAAACATGTGTCTGAACAGGACCTGACTAATATCAACGTGTATTTTTCAAATCTCCCCTTTTTTTCACGTTACTGAACTGTTGTTCCCTCGTTTTGTTGTCGATTTGTACAGGTACGCCAAGACAGTCCTTCTGGGATGGTCCGATGTCTGTGACAGCACAGCCATCATCACGTGATATTCTTAAAAGGTACTTTATAACATTTTAGATAGATAAATCAGCAATTAAAAGGGTCTAGGAGTGACAGCGTCTTCAAAATGGTAGATTCAACGCATCTAGATGCTTGCGACATTTACAGTGTTGAATCCATCAATATAAGATACGACATACGATTGAGATACATTTTGAAAATACTGCACCTCCTCAGCTCTTTTAAATGGTGTTTCAATCAACATTTTAAGCGTCTTGTTGTATGATAACGTCCAGTCACTGTTACTTCACGATTAAAATATAGATCTCTCTTATTATATCTGTCAGTGAGATCGTAAACACCTTCTAGAACTTAACTCTATGGTAATTTCAATACCCTCTTGTACTGTGTAGCCCGTAGACATCATGTTCAGATATAAGATGTCAATGAAATAATAATAATAGTAATACTCAGTTTTCACCAAGCGCTTCCAAACTTGGAGAATATTACCCCGGCTTAAGCTGTGCTGCCATTTACGGCGCTCTAGCATTTCAAAGGATTAATTCCTGCCAGGTACCCATTTACATCACCTGGGTTGAGTGTGGCAAATGTAGATCAATGTCTTGCCAAAGGACATTAGTGCCGCGGCGGGTCTCGAACCGCGGACCTTGTGATCGACATTCCAGCGATTTAACCACTCGACCACAGCACCTTGTATTGCTCGCATATTATCTATTAATTAATTGCCTTAAGTTAATTTTTCGAAAGCCTTTGCGAATATGCTTGTGTCAAATGTAACCTTATGCAATCAATTACAATCCACAAAGTATATACTGTTCTGATAGTTACAATATAGTATACAATGTAACAGCTAGGAATAGATCCGATCAACGCTTTGATCAAATGAATGAATCAACATTATGAATGACTGCATGGGTTGATAGACAAAGAAATGTCAAACAGACTCGGTAGGTAACTAGATGGGAGGATAGGTGGAAAAAACATGGAAAACCAAAAGTTTGAGGAAGCCATATTCGACAGGCGTACAAAGCCCGTTTAAAACGATCGCAGAGACTTTCAAAAATAACCCAAGGTAATAGCTCTATTTATATACCTCACTTAAGAAATCCAGCCATCTGATTGGTCGAAATTGCATTCATAAACTTTAAATATTTCTGTAAAATTCCCAGTAACCATGGTTAAAACAGTTCTAAAATCCCAGTAACCATGGTTACCGGGAAAATAGTTCAGTCTCCATGGTTACCCCATAGGTTTACATGTTAAAAAATGGTCTGAGCGATCGAGGATACCGTACATGTGCGAAGAATTGGTCGGTAATTTGAATACAATTGAATCTCGATCGATCTTACCGACAATTTTATCTTGCATTGTTGACATGAAGACGAAAATAAACTTCCAAAAACAAAAAAACAATATCTGCCGATAGATCTTGATCTAAGTTCGTGCCAATATGCATTGCAAAAGTAAAAGAAGGGCCCGTTAAATGGAGCTGCCGCGAAGCTTCCAGCACGCGAAGCCGTTTTCAATCCATTTTAATGTATATATAAAAAAAACTACCTGGTTTGACAATAGTGCGCGATGGCCGAGCGGTCTAAGGCGTTGATTTTAGTTACACCAATATTTTGTACGCAAGAGTTCGAATCCCATCTTCGACAAATAAAAATTATTTTTTATTTTTTTAATTTTTTAATTTTTTAATTTTTTAGTCTACTCTCAAAGATACACTCATAAAAAACAACCGTGCAGATAAACTAGATAAAGGCCAAGGTGGTGTCATAAGTTGACTCTTTTTTTTTCGGCATATAAAAGTATTTATGACTGCTATGATATTCGAGAAATAGTTGTTTTTATACGCTCTCGGGAAGGTTACAATTGGGCTATTGCCCTCGGCACGCCTCGGGTAATAGCACAATTCTAACCTTCCCTTGAGCGTATAAAAACAACTATTTCTCTCAAAGCAGTCATTAATACTATAGCATTACATTGCGAAACGTGCGTGTTAACACAGGCAATGTAATAGTTTATTGACATTTCCCTCAAATTTATTTCTTGAAAAAATTTGCGATCGTGTTTGTAAGCCTTGTTCATGTTATTTGGCATTACAAGCTATACTTGTTCATCTCTTTGATGCTTACATTGAAAAAGAACTCAAAATGAAAGATCATTTTACACATTACGCAGTTATGGTGACCTGTTTTTAGTGGCGTAGCGCGGGTCCAGCTATTTTGGAAGCACCGGCCTTACTGGCTGGATTTAAAAGCAAGGTCAATCGATATAGGGGCGGGCATGGGAGTAGTCCTATTATCCTCTTCTTTCACGTGCTTTCCCTGTATAATTTTCTGTCTCTTTATCTTTCCCTCTCTTTATATCTCTTCCCCTCTTCCCTCGCTTTTCCCCTTTACCATTGGAGGGGAAGGGGAGGGGGAGGAGAAGGTGGGAATGTGCCCTAGGACCTAGGTGCCCCCTGTAGCTACACCACTGACCCTTCTTTATATCACAACGGCATTTGCATTCACTTGCAGACACACCTGCACACCCTCTATGGGTCCACGGTTATCAAACAATATAATATATTCCACAAATGCATAAACAGCCTTTGGCATTTCGTGATTATAATAGTAGCATGTTTGTATTTTCTACAAGTAAACGATCCTGTTGGGGATAATGGTAGAATGAGAGAGGGAGAGAGAGAGAGAGAGAGAAAGAGAGAGGGAGAGACAGAGAAGTAGAAAGAGAATGACAATAGATATATATTTACAGAGAGAGAGAGGGAGGGGTGAAGAGAGATGAGAAAAACAGAGAGACAGACTGAGAGCAAAAAGGAGCTACAGAGAAAGAGAGAGAGAGAGAGAGAGGTAGAAAGAGAGATGGCAATAGATATACATAGAGAGAGAGGGATAGGGAAGAGAGAAAGAGAGAGAGAGAGAGAGAGAGAGAGACAGTGTGAGAGGGAAAGAGAGAGAGAGAGAGAGAGAGAAGTAGAAAGAAAATGACAATAGATATATATTTATATAGAGATAGAGACAGTAAGAGAGAGATTAGAGGGGGAGAGAGAGAGAGAGAGAAAGAGAGAGGTGCCAGAAAGAGACAACGTGACCTCGATGCTTCTCACGACATTACAACCTTTAATGACAACATATCACCGTCAATGGCGCAAAAATCCATATAGAGGAAATGAGCCGTTTGACATGAGTTATACCCCACAATGAAGACAGTGCGTGCGTTACTAATGAGACGCTTTTCCTATTTTTTCCCAATTTCAAGGTGACCCATTTATTACACAAACCTAAACATTTCATCAATAATTCAATGCCTTCACAAGCAGTCTCATTCTGCGATAGAAGTTCACATCAATGTCTCTTCCTGTGCAAATGCTGTTGTCTATTTATTGAACTTATGGTACCTCTATGGTCAGCATTGAGTAAGCGTGATGGCTCAGTGGTGGGGCAGTGGTCTCAACCAGAAGGTCATGGATTCGAAACGAAGTCGATGCGCTCGTGCCCTTTGATAAGGTATTTATCCTCCTCACCAAGTCTGTCGGAGAGGATGTAAAGCCGTCTGTCCCCTGGTTTAATTGCTTACAAGCATACAGTGATTCCTTAGCTGTCAGGTTATACAAAAACACACAAAACAAATCAAAACAAACATTGGCAAAGCAAAA